>CAIGRB010158123.1:10075-21561 GCA_903798255.1 Fraxinus quadrangulata
ACCAATACACTAATACCCAACGGAATATGGGTCACACTTCAACATATTTCTAGTGTATTGGAACAAAATTTAGTTTATGTATAATTATGAAATAATAGGTTCATGTACCATTTGCATATTTAAGCAACTATATGTCAACGCTTTGATGAAAATTATGTTACTTGTTCAAATGCTCATTAAAAGATAATAAAATGATTATTTTACATTATAATTTTATTTTCAATCCAATACTTATTTTTCTAGTTGTCCTCTCTGTTGGAATTTGGGTGTGACTCAAATTCTTTTGTTGAAGTATTTGAAGAATTCTAATTGAAGTATGCGTCATGAAAAATTCAAGTTTGGAATGCTATTTGAGTCCTATGTCAAGTTGAAGTTCTATTTTGGAAGCCCACTGAGAGTTAAAGTTTGTATTAGACTTGAATATATTAAATTATGGATCGAGAAGAAAAGTCGCCACTTGTTCACTAGCCTACCACTAGCTGGCCGCTCGAGCAACACTTCTAAGTTTTCATCAGAGGCTCTGTCGCACGACCCTCGCTACTCCGTCGCGCGAGCGACGGGGTTGTTTGAGCGACAGTGTTACCGGCCCAAGCCCAGTATCGCGTTTTAACTCGTTTTTGACATTCTACTTCAATTACAACTCGACTATTATGGTTTTGGACATCCCCTACATAGTTGCCTATAAATACTAGGCTCTTCTTTACAATTTATAATATGTGAGATTTATGATTACTAGTTTTTAGGATCATTGTAATTTTTCTCTTCTTTCTCCGTTATTCTTGGTCAATAAAATCTCATAATTCCTCTACCATATTCTTGTCTTCTTTATTCTTTTAGTTGATCACATACTTCGTTATTATTTGTCATATAACTTCAACATCTCAATTCGGTGATTGGTATCACAACAAGTGGTATCAATCCTAACAATATAAAAATCGATTTGAGATCTTTCGGTTTCTAATCAGGTTTCCCTGTTGTCTTCTCTCTAAAAGGGAATTTTTTTTTTTCAATTGAGGAATGATTATAACATAAATCATGCTAAGTTGTTGTCTATATCATTGACATGATAGAGCCTTAATACTTAGTCATTGATACAATTTTAATGCTATATTGAAGAATATATACCAACTAGCATAACCAATCATGTGTAGCTCTAATGGACCCGAGACATGAAGTGCATTGACGTTGAATGTTAGCAAGATGCTACATCCACCATCTTTTGACTTTTGATTCTTTATTCTTCTTTTGGATGAAAAGGTGTTTAGCTCAAATAACAAGAAAAATATGCATCACATTGCCTAGGGCAAGGGCATATGGTAAAGTTTTATGGAATCTAAGGCACATACTCAAGATGCTAGAAGAAGATCAAGCACACAATAGATGCATCTAAGGCATACAATGCACGCTGTAAAATGTGAACTTTGTTGTAGTATGTGTTGTGATTTTATCCCATAAGTGGACGGTATCATATATAAGTAATAGAGTAGTGATAGGTAGAATGTCGAACTCATGAAGACTGATTATCTATATTTAATAGGACTTTGTTGTAGTATGTGTTGTGATTTTATCCCATAGGTGGACGGTATCATATATAAGTAATAGAGTAGTGATAGGTAGAATGTCAAACTCATGAAGACTGATTATCTATATTTAATAGGACTAGTCTCCTAAACACTTGTGCTTAACTTATGCTAAGTATTCGGATGGGGCACACTACAATAGGTGGTGAAAGATAATGATTGGTTATAAAATTGATTACACATCTATTGTAGTGTGTCACGTTACCCGGTACTTAAGCACCGGTGCTTAGAAGATCAATTCCGCTATATTTAGGATCCTGAATTCACCATTATTAACCTAGTTTAATCCTCAATTACTCGTTATTAATCAATATATTCAGCTATATCTCTATAAAGTACACGAATAAATAAAAATGAAGGACAGCTGGAATATCAAATAATATTGCACTATGCATAAATGTATATTTCTATCCTTTATTGGATCTAGAGTTATTTGTTATTTAAGATAGAGATATGTAGTACCTCTTGGTACCAACATGAATCCTAAGAAAAACCTTAATATTAGCTAGCTAATAGGATGACAAATAATTCAACAATAAACAGTCAATCAATCACAAGAATTAAACTAAAAAGGGCAATTTATTGGATTAAAGAATTATTAAGATTTAATCAACAATGCTAGCAACAAAAAGTTTAGCCTATCATGTTTTGATCACAAAAACCTCTCCTCCCCCAAACATAGTCTCTTGTAAACAGACAAGGAAATTAGATTAACACTTGCACTAAAGCACGTAAAGAATTAACATTTATGGATTTTTGGAAGGTGTTTCAAAATTTCATAAGTAAAAAGTTTCATTAATCGCTGAACTTTGAACTTTGTCACGTTGTGGTCACTACACTTCTATATGCTACTGATTAGTCACTGAACTTCTCCAACGTTCCCTCTTTCCGTTACTGACTAGGAACCCGTTTGAATAGCTGCTGATGTGGCTCGATGGCATCTTATTTGGCAACAGATGGCGTCATTTTCTTGCCACGTTAAACCTTTTTATTTGTTCACCTTCAATCATAATAATTTTGGGAGAGGAATCCCCAATTCGAAATCTCATTCAAATCCCACCCAAATCCAGTAGAAAAATGATCCCTAAATTTCGATTTCCCCAAATTGCCTTCCTACCAATTCCGAAAACACGACCTGAAGTGCCACTACATTCATCCAAAACCTTCAGCTAAACAAGTCCTAAATAATTTCCAAACCCAAATCTTCCCATCTAGAACAAACCTGTTAAGCCAATACAGATTTTGGTGAAGGTATATTTCAACCCGTAATCTCCTAATTTAGTGTTTTGTACAATATCACAGTTGAATGAATATAAACATTTCTCAATTTCTGGCTGCACAAAGTCAGTTGAATTTGTTGATCATCGTGCAGGAGGTTGTTTGAATAATTACATTGTTTACCTTTCCCATGTTTGCTAAGTGAATACATAATTTGCTAATTACATTGTTTACCTTTCTCATGTTACTTGAGGAAGCTGTTCATTCTTAAAATGGTATACTGACATTCTTCTTGAATGTAGAGTTTTCTGTAATGTGGGCTTTATGTATCTGTCCTAGGATTGTAAGGAATTAAATCCAAGTAGATATAGAAACACGCGTGAACAATTTATTTATTTTCTTTGTGACACTGAAGTGTTTACTGGTTATTTGTGGAATGGTTAACAATTTAAATCATTTGTCTCTATAACTATTTTTGTGGATGTTATAACTTTTAATTACTTTGTACACATTTCCACTCTTTGAAGTGTAATGGTAGGAAAGAACAAGGGCATATGTCATAGTTGTAGGAAGCAAGAGCACTACTGTCGGACTGCCCAACAAAGAAACGATGTCCAAAATGTGGCCAGGGATTTGAGAAATGTATGGAGGTAGAGAAAAATACTTCAAACATTGGGAGGTTGTTCTTATGTTGTACTGGGGATTGTGGTCACTTTGAGTGGAAGGATGAAGAACAGTCTGCTGCGAATTTGAGTTATGTTTGTTCAGATAATTGTAAAGCTAAATATTCGTGCCAAGACCTGTCATGTATGTTCAACACATGTGCTCAAATAACTGAAGAAAAAGACATCAAGATATCCATCAACATTACCATGCGTAAAGGAAAGGGGCTTGCGGAGGATAATGGGAAAGGAAAGGGAAAAGTTGAGTGAACTTGTTGCAACTACGTGATCAAGTTGAAGACTTTTATTGTATTTGTCGACATCTATGTTTATGTAATCATCGGTGAATATGTAGTAAATTATGTATGTTGTAAGACTTCAATACGAGATCTTATTATAAGAATTTTATGTAATTGTTTTTTATTGCATTATGAACTAGTTACGAAGTTCGTTCGGCCGTGGGAATCTTTCTCTTGATGTGTACATTTTCACAAGCTAGTTATGGTGGCATTTAGTGGCTACTAATAGTATAAAAAAAACCAATGAACATAAAGTAATAACATAGAAAAGTTCTGTCGTAATGGCTCCTTACAATTCCATTCATGAGCATAACCAAGAACCGATTCAAAGATTGTTACATCATAAGAGATACTGATGTGAACCAAGTAGTAACGGTGACTACGAAACCCACAACTAGATTGATTCGGAACCTAAGAACGCTAATTAAATTCGATTTTGGATTTGAACCCAACAAGGTGAAAAAAAAAAATCCAACGATAACGACGACGCGCTGAACCCCTTGATTACACAATGAAAAACTCACGATCCAATGTTTGAACGCCACAAAATTCAAATCTTGATAAGTTCGATTTGTTGTTCAGTTGAAGAACAAGAGAAAGCAATGACCTCTCCAATAATAAATTGTCAAAAGTCCTTTAACAATGAATATGTTTTGGTATTTATAACAAACCCTAGAAACTATATTAAAAAAACAAAAATTAAGTCTACAATATTGAAATATTATAGTAAAATTATAATTCTAGTGAAATTAGGAAACTCGCGGAAAAAGGAACATTCCACCCAGCTTTTGAACTATGCGACCGCATAGTTCATTTGGATGCGGTCACATATAAGAAATTCAATGCGGCCTTTTGCTCCCGATAAATACCAATGAGACCACATGGCTGAAATAACTATGCGGTCGCATAGGTATAAATTTCAGCCTCTTTCTCCTTTGCTCGAATCAAGTTCACCCATCCCGATTCCGGCCTCGNATAGAAGGAATTCAATGCGACCTTCTGCTCGCGGTAAATACCAATGCGACCGCATGGCTGAAATAACTATGCAGTCGCATAGGTATAAATGTCACCATCTTCCTTCTTTGCCCGAATCAAGTTCACCAATCCCGATTCCTACCTCAACCCCAACATGGAACTTGCTCCATTCTTCGTCACGATCGCTATATCGTCAACCTAGCTTGAACAAGCAATGTCATCGCTTCTTTCACCTGTTTTGCCCTCGATCAACTCATCGGTCCTTCTTTAACTAGCAATAGATTCTTCCTTGGACTTGTCCTCGTTTCAATGGCAACTTAGATCATATCATCCCCTCCCACTTCGAAAGGATTCGTCCTCGAATCTGCACCTGCATAAAATAGAGATAGATCAACAACATTAAATGTAGCTGAAACATTATACTCACCTGGAAGATCCACTTTTTAGGCATTATCATTGATCTTCTCGATAACTTAGAATGGACCATCTCCATGCGGTTGCAACTTAGACTTTCTCTGATCCGAAAAGCCCTCTTCCCTGAAATGTACCCAAACCCAATCTCCTGGTTCAAATGTCACGCGCTTTCTACCTTTGTTTGCTTTCATTACTATGAGCTTACTCTTCTCCTACATTTGCACCCTTACCCTCTCATGCAGTGACTTCACCAACTCATCGTTTTACTTACCATCCAAACTACCTCGTTCATTTACAAGCAAAGGCAACAAATCCAAAGGTGTTAGTGGATTAAACCCATAAACAACTTCAAACGGTGAAAACGAAGTAGTAAAGTGTACAACTCTATTATAAACAAACTCAATAAAAGGTAAACACTCCTCCCAACTTTTTAAGTTCTTATTGATTACTATACAAAGCAATTGAGTCATGGTTCTATTAACTACTTCAGTTTTCCATCGGTTTGTGGATGACAAGTAGTAGAAAACAAAAAATTAGTGCCTAACTTATTCCACAAAACACGCCGAAAATGACTCAAAAACTTAACATCTCGATCGACACTATGCTCCTAGAGACCCCATGCAAACGTACTATCTCTCTAAAGAACAAAATGGTAATATTGGTAGCATCATCAATTTTGTGCCATGGTATAAAGTGCGTCATTTTACTAAACCTATCCACCACAACAAATATGGAATTTCGACCCTTTCTTGTCCTAGGTAAACCCAACACAAAATCCATTGAAATATCCACCAAGGTTTACTAGGCACGGGCAAAGGAGTATACAAACCATAAGGTAAAACTTTAGACTTAGCTCTTTTACAAGTTATGCATTTCCCACAAATGCGTTCTACATCAATCCTCATTTTAGGTCAATAGAAGTGTTCTCCTAGCATATTTAAAGTCTTTTGTACCCCAAAATGACCCATTAGACCCCCCACCGTGCGCTTCCCTTACCAACAATTCACGTATAGAACAAATTGGAATACACAATTTATTTTCCTTAAACAAATACCCCTGATGCCTATAAAATTTATCGATAGCCCCCTTATTGCATGATTGATAAATACCATAGAAATCAAGATCACTCACATACAGGTCTTTAATGTGTTCAAAGTCAAGTAATCGTGCACTTAAAAAAGTTTAGAAGCACATACCTGCGAGATAACGCATCCGCAACGACATTTTCCTTACCTTGCTTATACCGGATGACATAGGAAAATGACTCTATAAATTCCATCCACCTCTCGTGCCTTTTGTTCAACTTACCTTGAGCCCTCAAGTACTTTAAAGATTCATGATCGGTATGTATCACGAACTCCTTAGGCCACAAGTAATGTTGCCAAGTCTCCGATTCCCGAACAAGCGAATACGACTCCTTGTCATATGTAGGATAATTTAAAGCAGCCCCGTTCAGTTTTTCACTGAAATATGCTATAGGCCTATTATCCTGCATCAATATTGCTCCAATACCTATTCCAGATGCATCACACTCAATCTCGAATGTTTTTCCAAAGTTAGGTAATGCCAAAATAGGAGCATTACATAATCTATCATTGATAGTATTAAATGCATGTTCTTGTGCATCACCCCATTGAAAATCTACGCTCTTCTTGACAATTTCAGTGAGTGGTGTAGTGATTGTGCTAAAATCTTTTACAAACCTCCTATAAAAACTAGCGAGCCCATGGAAACTCCTAACTTCAGTTATACTCTTAGGTGTTGGTCAATCTTTTATAACCTTAATTTTCTCTTCATCCACTTCTACCCCATTAGCCCCAACCATAAATCCGAGAAAGACAACATTTTCCATGCAAAAATTATACTTTTTAAATTAGCATACAGTTGTTCTTTCCTTAGCACTACAAGCATACAACTTAAATGTTCCAAATGTTCATCAAGTGTCTTACTATAGATTAAGATGTCATCAAAATAAATTACAACAAATTTTTCTATGAAAGCACGCAAAACATGGTTCATCAATCACATCAAAGTGCTTGGTGCATTAGTGAGACCAAACGGCATGACCAACCACTCATACAATCCATATTTAGTTTTAAATGCCGTTTTCCATTCATCACCCTCCCGCATACGAATTTGATGGTACCCAATTTTAAAATCAATCTTACTAAAAATACAAGCACCATTTAACTCATCTAGCATATCATCTTGCCTAGGTATAAGGTGACGATACTTTACCATTATATTGTTGATAGCCCTGTAGTGCACACACATCCTCCAAGTTTCATCCTTCTTTGGCACCAATAGGACAAGCATGGTGCATGGGCTCATGCTCTTCCTCACGTAACCTTTGTTCATCAACTCCTCCACTTACGTTTGAAGATCATTCGTCTCCTCAGGATCGCTTCAGTAAGCTGGTCGGTTTGGAATGACAGTTCCAGGTATGAAGTCAATTTGGTGCTCAATACCTTGAATTGGTGGTAGTCCACTTGGCATGTCCTCTGGAAACACATCTTCGAATTCCTGCAACAAAGACTTAATCAAACTGGGAAGGGGTGTGTGAGATTCCTCAAAGTTGATGAGGGACTCCTTGTATACCAACAACAACATTTGTCTTTTATCAACCATAGCCTTTTTCAATTCACTCCCCTTTGTAAAGAAGTTCGCTTTCGACTTTTCTCCCCGCTCGACTGGCTCTTTTTCTCTCATCTCTTGTGGCATCTCTCTTTTTCCCCTCTCAGCCACCTCTCTATTTTCTCTCTTACTCATTAGCACACTATTTTCTCTCTTATCATGTGACCTCTTTCTCTTTAGTTTGGTCTTCATAAACTTGTGCCGGTGTTAATGGCCTAAGAGTAATAGTCATTCCCTCCTTGACAAAGCTATACCGATTCCTGTACCCATCATGTGTCACTTTCCTATCTTACTGTCATGGCCTGCCCAACAGAATATGGCCTGCTTGCATAGGCACCACATCACATACAACCTTGTCACTATATCTCCCAATCGAGAAATCAACCATCACTCATTTATTCACCCTAACTTCTCCACTCTCATTCAACCGTTGCAATTTATAAGGTCTAGGGTGCTTAAACAGTACTAAACCCAATTTCTCAACTAAGGTTGTGCTAGCCACATTCGTGCAACTCCCACCATCGATGATTAGACTAAATACCTTATCGTGTGTGACATCAGGTGTGGAATATGTTTTCTCGCTGTTGTTCAGTGTTTTCCGCCTTGATTTGAGTGTTAAGAGCCCTCATTGTGACCAACAGCTCACCAATAGCAAATTCCACTTTCCCCTCTTCAGTAACCTCCTCCAACATTGGCATGTCATCATATTCTCCCTCACTCTCACTCAGCACCTCTTCGTCATCCCGTATAATCATTACCCTTTTGTTAGGACACTGAGAAGCAATGTGCCCCGTTCCTAAACACCGAAAACATTTTATATCCCTATTCCTTAATTGCTGAGAATTCATTTTGGGTATGGTTTTGCTAGCACTTTCTTCCTTTTTCCTCTGCATTTTAGTCCTTCCTTTAGCTACTACTTCATTTACCTTATTACCTTCCCACCTCGACTTTCAATTTGGGTTAGGACACGAAGTACTCACCAGTTGCCTCGTAGTTCCCATCCTCTTCAACTCTCTTTCTACCTTAATGGCTATATGCAACATACCTTCCAACTCTACATAATGCTGTAATTCCACCACATTAGCAATTTCCTTATTCAACCCCTTCAAGAACCTAGCCATGGTAGCTTCTCGATCTTCTTCTACATTTGCCCTAATCATCAAAATATCCATCTCCTTATGATAATCTTCTACACTCTTCGACCCCTGATACAAACTCTACAATTTTTTATGGAGCTCCATATAGCAATGACCAGGTACAAACTGTTTCCTCATCACCACCTTCAATTTATCCCAAGTATTTATAGGCCTCTCCCGATTTCGACGCCGTGAAGTAACCACTTGATCCCACCAAGTGATGGCGTAATCAGTGAATTCCAACACCGCAATCCTCACCTTCCGATCTTCCGAATAGCTATGGCAATAAAAATCAACTCTACCTTCTTCTCCCATTCTAGATATACTTCGGGATCACTTCTACCCTTAAATTGTGGAATCGTCATTTTTACATTACCCCAATTACCATCAGCTTCACCTCCATGATAATTTCTACCACGTCGTTCAAACATATCTCCTATATACCTCCTTCGTTCCATCTCATCCCGTTCATACTTATCTTCGGCCCCATTCACTACCGATCTCATATTCATTCATCTTAGGAACTTGCCTACCCGCCCTCCTATCGTGAGGTACATTCGGCGGTTGTTCCCTACTAAGATTTACCACCGACTTATTCAATTGTTCCATCCTTGCTCCCATATCCATTAACAACCGTTCAAACCTATCCATTCTATCATCCTACAAGTTGGTCTGATTGCTGGAATTTGAGCCTTTCATGTCTGACATTCTCTCAATTTCTGCCTCACCAAGTTCACTGGGAATCACTCAATTGGCTTTTACCCTCTAATAATCTCACCCTTTGCCTTTTACCTCTCACTGCTTTCACCAAGTGCTTCCAAAGATAACAATGAACTCACCGGATCAAACTTGTGACTTCAAAAACTGAATATGTGGATGATTGTGAATCGAGAAGTGTATAGAAATTTTGAAATGACAATGAGAAGAATACAAGATAATTTCAACTATAATTTTGGCTCAAGTGGATGACAAAAACAAATTGAAGATCCGAAATTGTAGAGTGTTGGTAGTAAATCAATAAAACAAAACTCTTTTTTTTACGGATAAACAGTAACCACAATGAACAGTAACTTTTTTTAACACAAGATTATACTAACAACAAAGAAATATGGATTTAAGAACTGGAAACGAAGAACAACTCAAGAACATGAAAAAACTAATGAAGAAAAATGATTAAATGACTCATCAAAGAAAATAAGGGATATAACCTGATGAAATTGGAACCAAAGCTCTTATACCAACTGATGAAAACTCTGTAGTAACGGCGACTACGAAACCCACAACTAGATTGATGCGGAATCCAAGAACGTCACTTAAATCCGATTTTGGATTTGAATCCAACATGGTAAACCAAAAAATCCAACAATAACGACGAAGCGTTGAACCCTTGATTACACAATGAAGAACCCACGATCCGAAGTTTGAATGCCATAAGATTTAAATCTGATAAGTTTGATTTGTTGTTCAGTTAAAGAACAAGAGAAAGCAATAACCTCTCCAATAATAAATTGTCAAAAGTCTTTTAACAATGAATGTTTTTGGTATTTATACCAAACCCTAGAAACTAGATAAAAAAATGGAAATTAAGTCCACAATATTGAAATATTATAATAAGAATATAATTCTAGTGAAATTAGGAAACTCGCGGAAAAAAGAAAATTTCACCCAACTTTTGAACTATGTGACCGTATAGTTCATTTGGATGCAGTCGCATAGAAGGAATTCAATGCAGCATTTTGCTCCCGGTAAATACCAATGCGACCGCATGGCTGAAATAACTATGCGGTCGCATAGGTATAAATTTCAGCCTCTTCATCCTTTGCTCGAATCAAGTTCACCCATCCAGATTCCGGCCTCGACCCCAACATTGGAACTTGCTTCATTCTTCGTTACGATCGCTATATCGTCAACCATAGCTTGAACAAGCAATGACATCGCTTCTTTTACCTGTTTTGCCCTCGATCGAGTCATCGGTCCTTCTTCAACTAGCAATGGATCCTTCCTTGGACTTGTCCTCGTTTCAATGGCACCTTAGATCATATCAGACACCATCACGTTCACTTCACTAATCAAACAAAAAAACCATCATAATCAGACTAATGCCAATCACAACAGCCACAACATTCCCTTTATGAACAATTTGCAATTGTACTTGAACTATTCTTGTTTGTCTGTCTAGCAACGATGGGGGTTGGAATGAAACACATAGGCTCTTCTTCATTTGGGTTTTAGGTCGATGACAATCCATCACCTCCTAATGACACCACTTTACCTTGTAATCAAGCAGAAACCATTATTTATAATAATTAACAAACATAGTTAATTAGCTAAAAAATGAATTTGATGTTTACTCACATGATCGCTAACTGCTATGTTGCTATTTGAAGCAACGGGTTCTAATCCAGCATCGTACCATTCCTGTCCAAAAGTAATAGTATTTTAGGTAGGAGAATGTGTGGTTCAAAATTAAGAAAGAGAAAATTTTAAAATAAATTAATAGGTGCCAAACACTAGCCAAAGAAAG
This sequence comes from Fraxinus quadrangulata, assembly GCA_903798255.1. Classification (NCBI taxonomy): domain Eukaryota; kingdom Viridiplantae; phylum Streptophyta; class Magnoliopsida; order Lamiales; family Oleaceae; genus Fraxinus; species Fraxinus quadrangulata. The sequence continues at coordinate 21,518 of CAIGRB010158123.1, forward strand.
ATAATTACTTGAACTGTGGCACCATCGCTTGAGTGATATCTTTT
>CAIGRB010158132.1:0-19543 GCA_903798255.1 Fraxinus quadrangulata
GAGACAACCACATATAGACTCATTTCTAGCATCCCTTCAGAAAGGGTGTCTTTCTCAATCATGTTGGCTTGAGCATTCTTCTTTGGTTTTCGATATTCACTTGAACGATGTCCGGCCTTTTCGCAGTTGTAGCAATTCCCTTTGAACTTTTTGGTCTTCTTGGAATTGTCTCTTCGCGGTGCCTCACCGGAGAACTTTCGTTTCTTGTTGATAGCTTTTGTATCCATTTCAACAAAATTTGCTCCAAGTTGGACAATAGACATTCTCTCGATTTTTCTATTATCCTCCTCAATCCTCAACCGGACGATCAATTCTTCCAAGTTCATCTTCTTGCGGTTATGCTTGAAATAGTTTTTAAAATCTCTCCACACAGGAGGAAACTTTTCGATGATGGCAGCAACTTGGACAGATTCACTCAGTTCCATCTGGATGTCATGTAGTAGAACTTGAAGTTCTTGTACTTGACTTATCACCTTTTTGGAATCCACCATCTTGTAATCCAGAAATTTATCGACTGTGTACTTCTTTGTTCCAAAGAATCCCATAGATCCTTGATTGAATCCTTCGAACTATACACTCTATAAAGTGTATTATTCAATCCATTAAGTACGTAGTTCTTGCACAGAAAGTCTGAGTGCTTCCATGCATCCAACGCAATAATCGATTCACGATTATTGTCTCCTTCTTGTACTGCCGGTACAATTTTCTTCAGAAACTTTACCAAGTTTAGTGTTGTAAGATAGAACAACATATTTTATTGCCATCTCTTGAAGCCCACACCTCCAAATTTTTTAGATTTCTCCCCATATGAGATCACAGTATTTTGAAGTGGTTTAACCAATGGCGGAACTACATTGTTAAAACCATTTTGACTCGAAATAGCCTCAATGGTGGCCATTTCTGTTACACAAATAGAAGTTTAACGTAAATAAATCAAAAGAATGGAATATCACAGGAATGTGTATTCCAAAAGATGAAGAGAAAAGATAACAACAACCATAGACACAAATTTTTGTCTTAAGATTGTTGGCGACGCTGGCTAAATATAAGTGCGGGTAAAAGGGTTGTTGTATAATGAACAAACCAAAAATAAATTTTAATCCGCAGGAGCGTGACTAAACACTATAAAGAAAAGTGATTTGAAATGTAGTATGAAACAAACGAAATCAAAGATAAAAACTAAGAAGGGAAGAAGAAGAAGAACAATTCGAGGCAAGTGATTTTCACTCTTTCCTTAAGACAAAATTGTCCCACAATGGTGGTCACGATTTACGGCACTTGTATCCCAAGATACAACGGATTCAACTTGTGGTAGAAGCACTTCAAACCACAAGTTACGGCGAACTTTCGACGGAGTTTCTCTCTACAAAGAAGAAAATGATTTTTGATGACTTTTGAAGTGATTTGCAAGAGTTTTAATGCAATGCTCAATGTAAATATGATATAGGATACAAAAGGAACATTTAAGGGGTCCTATATATAGATGATGAGGGGTTGTGAATGAAATGCCGCTCCCCAAGCTCAGCAACACTTGCCAAAGGTCGTACCATTCACTTATCGCTAGCCTGTCGCCATCGCCTCGCTCGAGCGATAAAAATAGAGACTTTCTCGCTAGATTGTTGTTGGCCTGTCACTCGAGCGAGTTGGCCTGTAGCTCGAGCGACAGTCCAGCCATAAGCTAGCAACAACCTTAGTCATTTTCCAGACAGCTTCCTCTATTTTTTCTTCCAATTTTGGATCGCAATTTCTCATTCATCCGGAATTAGTTTTGAGATTTCAAATATACCACGAAAATATACTCGACGAGTAGAACAAGTTGGTCTATTTGATTTTGTAGTTTAATCATCGGATCAAGTCCGAACATTTGACTGAAGTTGACACGAAAGTTATTTTTTCCAAGTTTTTGGTTTTGATACTTAACCAAATTTTCAATCTTCTAAACCAATTTCCAACAATCCCCTACATGAATGGAAATTCGAGCATGCATATGAAATGCGAAATTATGATGCATTGTAGAGAAAGTGTGGAAAAATACTGCATCAGGTAAGGTAGCTTCCGACTTTGAATCTCCCTTAATGAAATACTATCGGACTTACTTGGCTAATTGGTGAACCATTCAGCCGTTAGTGTAAGTTAAGACAATAGTATTCACATAGATGTCTTCCCTAATCCGTTCATAGTTCTCATGACTTGGTTCATTTTGGCCCTGAACCATCCTTGAATTTCATAAGTGTTTAGATAATTGTAGCATCGAACAATTCTCATTGAAGTGACCCCACTTCACACTTACATAGGTGACCTCCTATTAAGAGTATTCTGTCATACTCCACTTGACTTAATCAAGATATATGAATCATTAAAAGAGTATCTTAACCTTTAATCATTCTGCAGAAAGCACTTTTAATATCATAGGAATGAGTTAGGAAATAATTTCCTAAGTGCTTCATTGAACCTTCATAAGTTAGTTGTTCCTTTAAACCAAGATCTTGAGATATTCAGTCAACAAGGTAGGGCTACCATTACAAAGATCCTTACATAGTAGGCTTTAATCCCATTTCTTTCGATAGGCAACGTATTTGATCTCTAGGAAAACCTTTCGTAAGTGGATCCGCAATGTTCTCCTTTGATTTCACATAATCTATGAAGATAATGTCATTAGAGATTAGTTGCTTAATGGTATTATGTCTGTGATGTATATGTTCAGACTTACCATTATACATGCCGCTTTGAGCCCTTCCAATAGCCGATTGACTATAAAAATACGTTTTTGATTTAACTGAAAAGATGTCCACACCACGGTATAGCCTTTAATCTGTAAAATACTATAGAAGATTTGAATGTTGAGAGTTTCAAGATCTTGAATTAAAACTTGGAATTTCATAAGTTAAAAAGCCGAAAGTTTGTGAATTCGAATTCAATCAATAAACTGATTATATGATTTGGGTATATTTTAAATCTCTCCCCCTTTTTATTATAATGTGTTAGAATTTAGGTGTGACCCAAATTTCTTGTTTGAAGTATTGAAAAATTCTAATTGAAGTGCACGTAAAGGAGAATTCAAGTTTGAAATGTTATTGGAGTCCTAGTCAAGTTGAAATTATATTTTAAAAGCCAATTAGGAGTTGAAAATTGGTATTAGATTTGAAGAAGAGTTCACGATGAAAAAAAAATTTGAAAAAATAAAAATAAAAAATAAATATTTTTCCAGTTCAGAACGCCCAGCGCGCATGGGAGCTGCGGCGCCCACCTCACATGTTTCATGTTTTTCTCTCCTTTTTCATTTTGGATTCGATTTTTTGGTATCTTATTTCATCAACAACTCTACTAGGAGTGTTTGAACGTCTTCTACATATTTTCTATAAATATTAGACTATTATATACGATTTTAAAATGTGAGAAAATAGATTACTAGAATTATATGATCCATTGTAATTTTCGCTCTTCTCCATTATTCTTGAGTCAATAAATTTTCTTAATTCCCATGTCATATTTCTTATCTTTATTATTCTTTTGTTAGATCTAATACTTCATTATTTGTCATATAAAGTCAACAATTCATTCCAGTGATTGGTTTCATCAAGTGGTATTCAAATAATACATAATTCTTGTATTTCCAACATTGCTAACAGCAATCCGAATATATTAATATTTCTTCTTATAAGAGATATTTTGATTGTTTCATAATAAGTGCTATCAAAGATATTTTGATATCGACTTTGTTTACAACAGGGGAGATGAAAAGGATGATAGAACTATAATTTATAAGTGGAGTAAAAATATTTTGCCAAAATTTTGGATAATAATTATAAAAGTTTATTTCGAGAAAGTGATAAACTTGAATAGACTTGAATTCAAACTCACTTTTTATTACACACAAGGGAGTTGCTTCCATTTTAACCCTTTAAGGGGTGGGGGGTCAATTGTCAAACTTTATATTGTTTGCCTTAGAAAGCTTCTATGCATGTCAATATAATCTGTTTCCCACTATTCATGTGAAAATAAAACTGTCGCTTTTCTCCTTAATTTAAGGAGAGAAAAAAGGTAGGAAAANTTTGGTCTATCGTCAAATACAAACACTAATGGATTTCGTCCTACACATATAATCCGACCCACACTTTATTTAGAAGCTCTAAACCCAACAATTTAATTCTTTATTAGATCACTTTATTTGGATTCAACTTTAAGATAACCTTATGCACAATTAATTACATATGTAAGCTCACATGACAAATTAATAAACCTAACAACCTACTCTAGACAACCATGTCGGAATTTGACCAGTGAGTCCACTACCACTTGAAATCAGGACTCTGAGATTTTGAAAACCGTCAAAATTTATCATGCTGTCATTGTTAGGCAATGTTTCATCGTCAAAATTTACTGAGATGATTAATGTTCCGAGGTTCTTGCACCCTGCTAGGATTTGTATGGCACTCGTGATATTATTTAGGCTGTTATTAGGAAGGGATATGAAAGACATAGATGGTAACCCCATTATGCCTGGCGATATCTCACCATTTAGGCTATTTGCGGCTAGACAAATTGTAGTCAATGTCTCGGTTGAAAAATGGCTTGCTGGCAATCTACCACTGAATAAATTATTCCCCAGGTGAACTGACCTAAGCTGAATGAATTTAGAGAAATCGAATGCAAAAAGTTCAACTTCAAGGATGTTATCTCTTAAATCCAGCATCACAGGTCCTGTACAGTTTGCAAGAGAGGGGGGCAGAGTGCCATTTAGTAGATTTCTATGAAGGAACAATGTTTCGAGGTTGGAGAGCCGCCCAATATCTTGAGGAATGGCTCCTGTCAATTCATTTTCATTGAATGAAAGGGTTCTAAGGTTAATGAGGTTGACAATGCTTCCATAGATGGGTCCAGAGAGTCTATTGGCAGATAAGTACAATTCTTGCAGTGATGAAATTGTGTAGATATCTCTGGGAACATCTCCCGTAAGATTATTTGAATCTGCTCGTAGACTCAGCAGATTGGAACACTGGCCAAAATCTTCATAAATTCACAGATAGACGAAGGAAGTGGCCCAGAGAAGCTGTTATTGCTGACATCAAATCTTTGCAAATTCAATGCTGGCGGGAGAAATGAAGATTGGATTGGTCCCTGAATTGGTTACTGGATAAATTCACTGTTTTGACTGTACTCATTAGCTAATCAAAATAGACAACATTCCAGTTAGATGATTTTCGCTCAAATCAACGACCTCCAGGCGTTTGAAGGCCATACAAATTCATTCTGGAATAGACCTGATAGCCTATTTTGCGAGAGATTGAGTTGAGATAGACGGCTGAGGTTTGCAATGGAAAGAGATATGCTTCCAACAAGTCCCCTTGATGGCAGCAACAGATGGATAACCCGATCGTTTTCATCACAACTGACACCTTCCCACATGCAACAGTCAATGGAGGAAGACCAATTCAAAGGATTTGAACCGAAGACACCAAAGGAGAATGCTAAAAGGGAGTTACGGTCAACTTTTCTGCATGTAGCTTGACAGGGAATTGTAAAGCTAGAAAGTTGTGCAAATAGTATTAAAAACAGTAAATTCTGAAAAAGGGAACTGAAAGAGAAGGGCTTCTTACTTTCAAATGTTTCATTAGCCAAATGGATGCATGCCTTGGTATTGTCACGTTGCTTTGTCATTGTTGTATTTTGAGAGAGATTGGAGTGGATAGATTTTTAATGATCATGTAACTTGAGGAGGTATGTGCTTATATACACGAATATGCGTGTAGTGTGTGATAGATGCTTGTTGGAATTTGGGTGTGACCCGAATTCATTTGTTAAATTTGTTGAAGTGTTTGAAAAATTTTAATTGAAGTGCACGTCATGAAGAATTCAAGTTTGGAATGCTATTGGAGTCCTATGTCAAGTTGAAGTTCTATTTTGGAAGCCCATTGGGAGTTGAAATTTGTATTGGACTTGAANACACGAATATGCGTGTAGTGTGTGATAGATGCTTGTTGGAATTTGGGTGTGACCCGAATTCATTTGTTAAATTTGTTGAAGTGTTTGAAAAATTTTAATTGAAGTGCACGTCATGAAGAATTCAAATTTGGAATGTTATTGGAGTCTTATGTCAAGTTGAAGTTCTACTTTGCAAGCCCATTAGGAGTTTGAATTTGTATTGGACTTGAAGAGGTTAAATTATGGACCGGGAAGAAAAGTCGTCGCTTTTTCGCAAGCCTACCGCTAGCTGGACGCTCGAGCAAGGCCAGCAGAAATACAGCCCGAGACTTGTCGCTCGCCTGTCGCTACCTCGTCGCTCGAGCGACGGGGCAGTCGCCCGTTTTCGCGTTTTAACTCATTTTTTGTATTCTACTTCAACTACAACTCACCAATTAGAGTTTTGGACGTCCCCTATATAGTTGCCTATAAATATTAGACTCTTCTTTACAATTTATAATGTGTGAGATATATGATTACTAGCTTTTAAGATCATTATAATTTTCTTTCTCCATTATTCTTGGTCAATAAAACTCTTAATTCATCTGGCATATTCTTGTATTCTTTGCTCTTTTATTTTTGATCAAATATTTTATATTGTGTCATATAATTTCAATATCTCAATCCGGTGGTTGGTTTCACAACAAGTCGTATTAATCCTAACAATGCTTATGGTTGAAAACTGACAACACTTTCACATGTATACGTGTAGCATGTTTCTTTGATATATGCTTTGATGGCACACAAACACTTAACACTTGTCCACACGTTTAGTTGAAATGTAAGCTGGCAGTTTGTGACCGTCTTTGACCAGTGAGTCTATAGCCTTGAAGGTTGTAGGGATGACGTGGCTAACAAATCCCGGTTCCCTTCACGTGCACATAGTCTCTTTCTGCAGAAATGGATAAATCGTTCGAGCACACGATCTTCTCTGGTGGTGGGAAAGACGGTCGCGAGCACTCCCACTATCAAATCAATCATTTGTGATTAAGTATTTGGATGTGGGGAGTACTAAAGACGTAAGCCACAATATAAGAGGGTCCAAATCCAAAAGTACGCAAGTAGAGAGAATAATGTGAAGAGCAAAGTTATGGCTTGAGCGTAGGAATGGCAAAAAAACTCATTATACTCGATACCCGCTGGCCCCATCCCGAATAAGATGGGTATTACCCTCTAAAACGGGTACTCGGGGCGGGTATAGGTCAGAGAATGTTGACCCGAGGCAGGTACGGGACGGGTCTGGGAAATATGTTACCTCATCCGTGACCCCACCCCATTTACAATTCAATTAATAAAAAAATATGAAAAATATATCCCACTCCCAGGTGCAGCAACCCAGAATCATCCCATTGATCCCAAAATGGCTCATTTAACACAGGCCCAAATTTTGTCCAAAAGAAGACCAAAAATGACCCAAGGCATTAGGCACATTTATTCATTCATAATTCATCTATAATGAGATTGAGAATTTTAGAGAGGAGACGACAAAGTGAAAGTACGACCAAACATAAAACAATCGGTATTTCCAAAATTCAAGCCTCCCATGCATTTAAATAGTTAAAACTTCATGATTTGGCCTAGAAAATTAGCTGACCAACAATATGTCAATATCATTATTGTTAATTGAAATGGGCCGCCTCACTATACTTTTGGGCTGTGCCGTTTACTTGTTGCATTGGACCTTTAAGTAATTTCGGTTTGCTGGCCTCATTTGATGATCATTAATTAGCCTACACGTGGCTGACTATCTGCCCTTGGATTGCAACTGTTCACCTTATTTGATTAACTTGACTTTTGATGTACTGGGTATTCGAGACACTTCTAATCTCTCTCTTCGTCTCTCTGTTCTCCATTCTCTCTGAGTGTTAATTAGGGTTCTTCATGTGCTTGTACTGTAATCGATCTTAGTGATTCTGTAAATCCATTCTTTGTGTAATTTGTATAAAGTGTGTATAGATTAGGTGTTGGATTTGTGATTACAGTGTCTGTATTGTTGAGGCGAGAGTAATACGAAGAAACCAAAGGTTTCTTCGAACATTTGTAATATTCTTGTTTGATACTTAGTGGATCTAGAGCTATATCCTTTGTAGATGCTCAATGGGTGATTAGTTGCTTGTGACTGAACATCCGAACCCTACGGGGTGAAAAATCGCATGTTCAAGTGTTGTTTTTATAATTCTGCACTTATATTGTTCTTTGTGATCTTCGATCCTCTGGTATCTGTTGTTTTGGGACCTTACAAGTGGTATTAGAGCTTCATCTATGGGTTAGGGTTCTTGGTTATTTGGGTTTCTTGAAGCAGATCTGGGTTCTTAGGTAGTCGGGTGGTTCTTTATGAGGAAAAATTATTTTTCATGCTCACTTGCCTTAACTCGTTGTAACTCCTGGTTAATCTTGTGTTTTTTTACTGAGTCTTAGTGATTCTGGTTCCTGAATCGTGCTGAGTCTTGTGAGTTGGATTAACTCACTCTGATTCTTGATTGAGTCTGTGACTCACTGCTGGTTTCCACTGAGTCTTGGTGACTCGTTGCTGATCTGCATTCAAATTAGAACTATTGGAGCGAGTCTGGTATTTCTTCATTGCTTTCTTCACTCTGAAATATTGAGGTTTCAGAATCTGGTATTATCTTTGAAACCCCATCTTTAATTTCTCATAGCATTATTCAGTTTTTTAACCTGGTTATTAAGGTAAGCAATTCTCCATTGCTTTTCTTTGTCCAAGACCTCCTGCGAAGGTCTGGGAATCTGAGGGAGTAGTGGGTTCAAAGGGTTGTCACCCCTTAAACCTTGTTAAAAACTGTAACTATACTATTTTCTAAATTGTAATTGACTGATTTGTGAATTACATTGATAAGTATATATACTTGTGATTATCTTGCTATCTCTGTTATTCGCTTATCTTGATCAATTGTGTATATTGCCTGAATCATTATACTCTGTGTATTGTATAATTGCAATTGTGAATATTATCTGTCATCATGTCTACTGCACATAAGTTTGAACTTGAGATATGGAATGGTACTGGAGACTTTAGTCTCTGGTGCCAGAAGATGAGGGTTGTTTTACTTCAGCAAACGTGTGTTGCAGCCCTTAATGGTCAATGGGCTACAGAAACAAGTGCCTATAGAAGGCATTAACTTGATGATACTGTTTGGACTTCCATTTTCTTGCATTTGTCTGATAATGTGATTAGAAAGGTTGGTGAAACTACCTCTGCACAAGCCTTATGGACTAAATTGGAATCTCTTTATCTAACGAAGACTATGCCTAATAAGTGTTATCTCCTGAGGCTGTTCTACAATTTTAGATTTGACCCCTCATCTGATTTGGAAGATAACCTTGACAGATTCACAAAATTAATTCAGGATATAGAAAACTGTGATGAGGAACTTCCTGATAATCAACAAATTGTTGCACTTTTAAACTCTCTTAGTGATAAATATAAAGACATTATAACTACTTTGGAATATGGGGGTCAGGATCTTAAAGTTGATATTGTTACTTCAACCTTAAGAAAGGATTTAGAAAACTGTGATGAGGAACTTTCTGATGATCAACAAGTTGTTGCTCTTTTAAACTCTCTTAGTGATAAATATAAAGACATCAGAACTGCTTTAGAATATGGGGCCATGATCTCACTGTTGATATTGTTACTTCAGCCTTAAGAAATAAAGAACTTGAGCTAAAAGTTGAATCTAAAGATCCTAAATATGGGGAAGGGTTGTACATAAAGGAGAAGTGGAATCCTAATAAGAAGCAGCCTACTTTTAATTTCAATCCTCAAAAGAAAGCTAAGTCACAGAATTTCAGATTCAAGGAAAAGAACAAAAATCATGTGAAATCCAAGAATCAAATCAGGATGTGTTATTACTGTGGAAAGACAGGCCATTTAATCCAAGATTGTTTTAAGAAAATCTTTGCTATGAAGAATAAGAATAAGCATGAAGGTTCTGCAGCTTTGGTTTGCAAGAATGACCCTGATATTCAAGGAGTTGTCCTTGTGAGTACTACTAAAAGAGATCCAAAAGAATGGGTCCTTGATTCTGGGTGCACTTTCCATATGTGTCTCAACAAAAAATATTTTTCTGAATTTGTTGAACTTAGTGTAGGACAAATCCAAATGGGTAATGACATGAGTTGTCTAATAAAGGGAATTGGAAAGAGCAAGCTATCTATGAACAACTACATACTTGAACTTGATAACTGTAGATATGTTCTTGAGCTTAAGAGAAATTTGATTTCTTTGGGTCAATTGGATGACAGATTTATTATAATGATTCAAAAGGGTCTCTTAAGATTTAAGACTTGGTCACATTTCTGAAAAGGGACTTACCATTTAAATAAACTTGGTTGTTTTGGTAGAGATGAAATCAAACAGTTAGATTTTTGTGAAAATTATATTTTGAGAAAACAGAAAAGGTTACCTTTTAAAACTGGAACACATAAATCCTCTTCAATTTTGAATTATCTACATGCTGACCTTTGGGGTACAACATCTGTAAACACTCTAAGTGAATTTAGATTTTATTTACTTATAGTTGATGATTTTTCAAGAAAAATCTGGATATTTCTGTTAAAGCACAAATCTAATACTTTTAAAATTTTTAAACATTGGAAACTGTTGATTGAGAACCAAACAAAAAAGAAAATCAAAGCACTAAGGACTGATAATGGTCTTGAGTTTTGTAACTCAGAATTTGATTCATTTTGTAAAGAATCTGAAATTTTAAGACATAGAACTGTAACATACACACCTCAACAAAATGGAGTTGTTGAGAGAATGAATAGATACCTTTTAGAAAAAGTAAGATGTATGCTTTACAGTTATGGTCTTCCTAAATTTTTTTGGGAGAAAGCCCTAAAAACTGCAACCTATTTTAAATAGAAGTCCTTCGAGAGCCATTGATTTTCAAATCCCTGAAAAACCGTGCTCTGGTAAAATTCCTGATTATACTAGATTAAAAGTTTTTTGCTGCACTACTTACTCACATCAAAGTGAAGGTAAACTTGAACCAAGTCCCAAAAATGTGTTTTTCTGGGATATGGGGAAGATATTAAAGGGTACAGACTGTGGGTCAAGTGCCAAGATGGTTTTAGAGTCATTATTAGTAGAAATGTCATTTTTAATGAAGATTATATGGCTTGTTATGAATCATCAAATCAAAAAGCTCCTGAATCTACATCTGTTAAGAAAACCGTTCTGGAAAATGAATCTGAAAATGTTGTTGTTTAAGATGATTTTATTGAGGTGGAGTCTACTCAAATTGACCTTCTTCCTGATCCAATTGAATTTGAAACTGAGCTTGAATCCGCTGAATCTGCTCTCAGTAATTACCAGTTAACTAGAGATAGAGAAATGAGAGAAATAAGACCTTCAACTAGATTCAACAATGATGATTTTGTTACCTTATTTTCTGCTCTTGACTGTGAATTCAGAACCTGTGTCTTTTGATGATGATGTTAATTGTTTTGAATCTGAACTCTTCAAATGGTCGGTGGACCTGGATCTATCTATTTGATCTTATATGTGGATGATATGTTACTTGCATGCCATGATAGATCTGAAATTGATTTTATTAAATCCAAGTTGAAATCTGAATTTGAAATGAACGATTTGGATGAAGCTAAAAGAATACTTGTAATGGAAATAACTAGGGATATAAATAATTGCATTTTGTTGTTGAAACAATGTTCGTATGTGAAGAAAATACTTGAAAATGTTTCTATGCTTGAGTGTAAACCTGTCTCTTTACCTATTACCAATCATTTTAAATTGACTAGTGATCAATCACCTAAAACTAAAGATGAATTTTGTAGAATGCAAACTGTTCCTTATGCTAATACTATAGGCTCTATTATGTACATGACGGTCTCCACCATACCTGATTTGGCTCATGGTATTAGTGTCTTAAGCATATTTATGTCTAATCCAGGTGAAACTCATTGGTTAGCTGTAAAATGGATGCTAAGATATTTAAAAGGTTCATCTGAATTAGGTTTAGAATTTAAAAGGAACAAAGAAGGTATAAAGTTAAAGGGTTCACTAATTCAGATTTTGCTGGTGACTTAGACAATAAAAGATCCACATCTTCTTATATTTTCACTTTGTGTGATGGATGTATTAGTTGAAAGTCACAACTACAAAATTGGTTACTTTATCCTCAACTGAAGCCGAGTACATTGTTGCATGTGATGCTGTGAAAGAAAGTATGTGGCTGAAAGGCTTGCTAAATGAAATTGGTTTTGCTGATGATTTTGTTGATCTATATATACTGATAACCAAAGTGCTATTCATCTTAGTTAAAACCCTGTTTATCATGATAGAACGAAACATATAGATATTAAATTTCATTTTGTAGAAATATAGCTGAAAAGGGTTTGATCAGTTTGGTTAAAATTCCAACAGAATACAATCCTTCAAATATGGGGACAAAGGTATTACCTCTAAATAAATTTACAGATTGGTTGAAGATTTTGAATATCACTTGATGTGATAATTAGAACTTCAAGTTATATTTTTGGATAAAACCAAACTAATTGTGTGTTTTCTTTTTGCAGGTTTTTTGGAGCATATGAAGCAACGAAGTATAGCCTATTCTAGATCCATTAAAGTAGTCATAGTATAGTTCAGCAAGGTGGAGATTGTTAATTGAAATGGGCTGCCTTACTATACTTTTGGGCTGGGCCGTTTACTTATTGCATTGGACCTTTAACTAATTTCGGGTTGCTGGCCTCATTTGATGATCATTAATCAGCCTACACGTGGCTGACTATCTGCCCTTGGATTGCAACTGTTCACCTTATTTGATTAACTTGACTTTTGATGTACTGGGTATTCGAGACTCTTATAATCTCTCTTTTCATCTCCCTGTTCTCTCTTCTCTCTGAGTGTTAATTAGGGTTCTTCATGTTCTTGGACTGTAATCGATCTTAGTGATTCTGTAAATCCATTCTTTGTGTAATCTGTATAAAGTATGTAAAGATTAGGTGTTGGATTTGTGATTACATCGTCTGTATTGTTGAGGCGGGAGTAATACGAAGAAATCAGAGTTTTCTTCGAATATTTGTAATATTCTTGTTTGATATTTAGTGGATCTAGAGTTATATCCTTTGTGGATGCTCAACATGTGATTAGGTCCTTGTGACTGAACATTCGGACCCTGCAGGGTGAAAAATCCCGTGCTCAAGTGTTGTTTTTATAATTTTGCAATTATATTATTCTTTGTGATATTCGATCCTCTGGTATCTGTTGTTTTGGGACCTTACAATTATCACAGAATTGTGAATTAGATTATAAAAAGGTATATCAATGCTAGAATTTAGGAGAGAATTTAACGCTATAAGGAAAGAAAGATACAAGTGAAGAATAAAAATGAAAATATCTAACCAAAGGCAACCAAGTGATACTTAACATGACCAGACTATGGTAGAAGAAATTTCAAAATAGCTTTAACATTTCCCATAGTGAGCATTAAAAAATCAGGAAAGAAGAAAAAAAAAGGTTAAACGAGCAGTAAACGGGGCTGCGCCCCACCCAGCCTCGCACCTCGCCCTGTCCCACTTTAAACAAGTATGGCGACGGGCGGCGCTGGGCGGGGCACAAAATTACCAAGTCAGGGCGGATGCAGTTGCCCTGATCCTGACCTACCCCATTACAATCCCTACTTGAGTGTATGAAATTGCATTACCTTCAAATGATACTAAATGCGAGTTTTATAATAGAAGAAAAGAAGTTGTCACAGTTGGATCATGAGACATGCGACCTCATCCTAATAGTCGAGGTGTCGCCTCCTAGGCGTCAATCCATTAGTCATAGGCTTATTGACATTTAATATCTTCTAAAAAATGGTCACCCTAGAGTCTAGGTTTGACCTCTAAAAAGTAGATTAATAACTTGACCTTTTAGGCACCTATTGTATAGATGTTACATCTATCAATCGTAGGAAGATTTTGTATAAAAGATATCTTGGAAGAGGTGAGGTGGGATATGATACCAAATAAAAAAATTCAATTTTCCATGCATATACTCATAATTAATGTGAACGGTGGCATGCACCATATTTAGCAGTAAGTAAGAAACAATTTGTTATGTTTTTCTATTTTGTGCGGCAAGTGTTAAAACAAAATTCATTTGTATAATTATCGGTCTCAAAATTTCATGAAATTTTAAGAAAAAATAGGAAACTTCCTATAATATAATATATCAAAAAATTAGCTTCAATTGACAACATATGAAGCACTAAAATATTTTTCAAACCCAGCAACGATTCGTTTTGGGAGAAAAATCAGCGCAGTTTACTTAAAGTGAGATATCAAATTATACATACATCGGATTGACATGGTTTCAATTTTATGTAGTAGCTAATCCATGAGGCTATCAAAGCCCGCTAGATTTCATTCAAAAATTTGAAGTAACGAATAAGCTACAAATTTTTGACGTTAAAGACAAAAGTTAGGAAAATAAAGAAACAGCAGCAATGAATTTATCGCTAACTTTTATGTGAGAAACGGGAAACTTTTTTATTAATTTCTATTAAACATAACTAATTCACGAAATGTTTCTTAAAGTAGTTCCACAACAGATGCTCATCGAAATCTGATTATTTGGAACACGTAACTATGTTTTTCATACTCAAATAATAACTTTAAGTCATTCGGCTTCTCCATAGAACTCTGCACCACCATCTACCATTATCCATACTCCAAATAAATCAAATAAACCTGTAAGAAGGGAGTTAACCGACAAGTTGAAACTTAATAAAAATTATCGATGCATTTCGTTATCAAATTAGAAAATTAAAACTATAATTTCATACCATCGCACCTAGATGGATTTCGGACAAATCCAAATTTTATAGAATTATCATAACACGTAGAGCCAGTGAATGATCATTCCAACTACAGTAGTGTCGAAGCACTGCATCCGAAGGCACCAATTCGTTCATACTTTAACCAAAATTCATTACTTGAAAACGAAATAATCACGTGCACCTTTACCTACCTTAGTTTGAAACTTTTGAATGGACGAAGTTGGACGGTGAATGTTGTTTCCCGACAGCATGAATTGCTTAAGAAATCCGTCTCTCTCTTTTTTTTTTCTTGCTTTTGAAAATTCTTCTTGTTCAAAGTGTGTACCTCCGTATGTAAAATTGTACATAAATATATATAATGGAAATGGATATGAATGATTTGGAGGAAATGAAAAGTTAATTCCATTGGGTCCTAGAAGAAAAAAACGTTGACGTTAATTCACCAATTAAGGAGAAATAAAGAGAATGTTCAAGTTTTATTCCATGTATTTTATGTGTGGTCTAATGCTAAAGTTTCTCTTTTTCCCACACACACACACACACACACACACATATATATATATAAACTAAGCACTGTGTTTAGGAAATCTAATTCGTGTGTGGTAGGGGGAGTGGGGGTGTATATATAATTAATTAATTAATTGAGGAAGATGAAATGGGTTTTTTATTTAATTTTCACCCTTGGTCCCTATACTTTAGTTACTTAACAAAATAAGGGGGGAAAAACATAAATCTTCAAATAGAACCTTATAAATCCTCTTTCACTCCACTTTTTAAATTTTTTTTTAAAATTTGGTCCTTTTAAAAATAACATTTATCCAAATATAGTCTTGGAAACATTTACTGTACATAAAATAAATTTTCATTGTCGGGCCCAATTTTGAAAAACATTAAGTTTATGTTTGGCACCCATTCTCATTCATTTTATTTCCCATTCAATTTTCAACATTTGTGGGCCCTAGGTACCTTAACCTTCAAATTCCATCTGACAATTTCTCATGTCATACGCCTGATTTGACCTTCATCATTCACCATTATTTGACTTCCCATTATTGCCCTTCAAAATTCAAGTGGTAGGTGGAATTGTTTTCATATTGGTGGTAGGTTGGTAGCACGTGCAAATAAATTGATATTAGTGCTACAAGGAATTATTTTGAAAAGACATAAAATGATCAATTCAACCAAGAAATCTGTTGTGGACAATTTAAAGCAATTCACGGAAAAATATAAATTATTTCTCAAACTTCAGCATGTAAAGGAAAAAACACGAATACATTGAATATACGTTTCAAATTTGGGTGCATTCTATAACTACTAACGTAATGTCTGAGCTGTGTAATCGTGTAGTTGCTGCCATGGCATGTCCTCTTAAACTATTGCATCTAGCTTGGTGGCAATTTCGTCTTCTCCATCAAGTAGATCTATCTCGACTTCGTCGTCATTTACTTCTTCGGTTCTACGAAAACCCTCATTCAGCTGTCTGTTTCTCCTCAGGAAGTTATGTATACCTATTATGTCCACAACCATATTTATTTGCGTTCTCATATTGTAAGTAAGCATTCGATCAATGATCTTCCATCTTTGTTTCCAAATAACTAATGTACACTCAATAATGTTACGGCATGAGGAGTGATGGAAATTAAATCACTCCGTGCATTTCGAAACCGACGGCGATGTCCTTCTCTTGTGTTGTCAAATTCTTGAAAATGATAAATAATATCAAAACCTTTATATGGAGCAATATACCTAGGCCTATGTGCAAACTCAGAGTTAACTGGGTAATATTTCGTGTTCGGGGGTTGTGAAAAATTGATTTTCGGACTATGTACAACTCAGGTCAATATACGATTGTCGTGGGTGTTTCCTATGGTTTCCGGTAGCACGAACGTGAAACAAAGATTGAAATCACATATGGCCAGTACATTCTGGGTCGGAATCCCCTTTTTTCCAACTTAATTCTCTCTTACATTTCGTGGCAGCACAATTCTGACATGCATTCCATCGATCACAACAATACAATCATGTCATTTTACTATCATATCAACACAGTTCGTTTTGTAAGCACTGTTACTGTTGAACCATCAGTTAGATTACGAACATAACTTGGAATTTAGTTCCATTTCCACATGCGGATGATGGTAATCTACACCTTCGTTGTACTCGAATCTGGTTTAATCATGTTTTCCACGAAAGCTATGCATGCACGCAGGACCGTCTTAAGGTAATGGCAAATGGTATGCAACAAATGATCAAACAGTGTTTGCACTTGCTTATATCATTTTTCGTGTGCTAGTATACACAAAAAAATTCCCACTTGTTTGTATATGTCAATGTTCGCGCTGGTAGAAATTATGTACCAATCTCGGAGGATGTGCGAAAAGTACATAAACATCATTCCTGAAAACACGTTTGTGGATAAACATGCATATTTTGTAGCATAAAAATGTGGCCACATCACGTTGTCAGGAATAAATATCAACGTGCTCTATTCGGTGCCAAGTATTTGCAAATAATTCAACAGTTATTCTACAATATTGAATCCACGTGTTAACGTCCTCCTCCAACTGCTGCATCAAATCTTCATCAGAATCCGTATCGAAATCAAACATCGATTCAACGTTGCAGTCTGTTTATGAAGATGGTACACATTTGAATTGTCTAACATCTCTTTGAACTTGTTTACGTTACGTAGCGATGTCAAATATTCGTTTCGAAAAATTTTCCCGAATTGAAGGACTTAAGAATAAGCTTGTAGGATTCAAGAGTAATAGATTTGATACTACTCTATGTAGGCAGTCATGAAATAATGCCATGTGTTTGCATTTGTTATTTATAGAATCAACGTGGGAGTAATAATTTGAAGCAAAAAAGATGTTGAAATGTCAATCATTTGTTATTTATATAGTCCCTACATTCCATGCTTTATTGTTTTGATTCACTACTTAGGGAACGAAAGTGGAAGTATTAATATCATATTTGAAAAAAATATTGAAATGTCACAGTTATGTACTTGTGGCTACTTGAGTAACTATTTATGAACATCAGCCATGTCAAAAAAGAAATGGAAATAATTGAACATACATATTACAACAAAGATTCGAAGTTACTTCCCAACGTCAAGAAAAATATACAAAAAACTCAAATGAAGGTCCGGTACACTACTGTGCGAATAAAAGGGAAAAAACATTATACCACAGCGCAAACCAGCAAACGGAGCGCTCACCTCTTACGCGGAAGCGACAGATTGTCCCGCTCGAAATAGTACTCTATGAACTTAAATCGCAAATAAGGTATCTTGGCAGCACAATAGGAATTACGATTTTTTTTGTTTCGTAGGAACCACAGGGCAAAGAGGTAGAGCACATCACCTTCCTACACATACCCAAACAACAGAAATTTGTCGATTTACCCGCCCATTGACATTCTTCCCTTCTGATGCGATCTTGCAATTGAGACAAGATTAGTTCCAACACTATCTAGTTGCTTAAGTGAAGTTGAAACCTCTTGGGCACCATACATTTTCTTCTTTCCTTTCACCTTCCTGTGTTTACATTTTCTTTTATCCCCACTATGGTTTTCAGATATGTTCATGGAGGAGTTAGCTCCATCTTTGGCTGGGCTGTCACCGGAATCGGTTGCCTTTGCGTTAATGTGCAACTTGTCACCGCCGTACTCTCTTTTGCTATTTGTGCCCAAGTCAAAACCAAGCTGCGACAGCTTCATTGGGGACAACGCATACTTCGTCGAGTCGACGAACAATTCCCTATATGTGTCATATATCTCACTGCAGTCGAAGTTCTTGTACTTTGCATACTTTGGGTTCTCCTGCGTAGACGAGGTAAATAACAAATTGCATTTGACTATAAAATATATACTCACATTTTGCATTAATGTGTATCACACCAGTGGATTGTGGGGATGAAGAATGAATGGAAAGGCAAGCAAACTAATACATTCATCGTCATACAATAGCAATGAAGCATGAAAATATGGGGATGCAATAGCATTCCTTAATTTGCTTCAAAATTCGTAAGACACAACTGACTTACAAACCTGTACGGGATTGGGTAAGATGTATTAATTTCTCGACTTTCAATTTTCCATAATTCACCATATAATCTAATGTAGAATTGAACCTTAGACATTGTAAGCACTGTTAGGACTTTTAAGAAGCCGTGGTTCAACTGGTACTCATATTCCAACCATATCAAGTAATTGTAAGATGCATTTTTATGACATTCATCATGTTTAATCATGAAAACCACCAATACCAACACAGCCAACAGAATCACCAACCACAATTAGCATCTCAAACAATAGCAATTGAACATGTAAAAAGTTATCACTAGCTTACTAATTGGATCGAGTCCCGTTCACATTTTTCGATTTAATTTAGTTCAGGAATTTTTTGGCTCAAATTGAGGCGAAAAAATCCAGTACCTTAATTTTTGCTTCCCACCAATGGTCCAGAGCGTGAATTCTTCTAGTGCCCGAGTGGTACTCAATTCCAGTGCATCGCTGCAACTCGAAGAGGTGTTTGTGTTCTGTTCATAGTTTCTTCCAATAGTTTTTCATTTACGATATGTCCAGTTCTTTCCCGCCGAGGCATTGAACATTTCTGCTATATGATGCCATCCTTTCGGGGAAAAGCATTTACCTCGTCGGTGGCCTTCAGCTATGACAATTTCGTAGGTGTTGATGAAGACTTTGTATTCTAACGGGTTCCATTTGGCGGACTTACACACCACGGGCTGGGGCTCTTGAGGGTTGGA
>CAIGRB010158144.1:0-18830 GCA_903798255.1 Fraxinus quadrangulata
GTGTGTGTGTGTGTGTGTAAAAATCCAGTGAATTTAGGTACAGAGGGACTTAATAAGGCCCAACATTATTTTGAGAATTATGCACTTTTAATTTCATACTACAATCAGAGTTAAATTGTTCCATTAGTCATTGAACTTATTCCTATGTCATGATTTACTAATTGAACTTTAAAATTTATTCGAATGGTCGCTAAACTTTAATACATTACACTCTATCACTCACTCACCATATTTTATTAGTCGCTGAATTTATACTCCTCTCACACTTTATTCATTGAATTTTAAATGCATTCGAGTGATCACTGAACTTTACTTATTGTCAACTATTCAAAAATTGAATATTTTGAAGTATAATAACATACACAAAAACGACGCCCTCATTTCCTTTTAAATTACTTTGTGAGGGCTCTAAAAATTATGTTTTATTAGTATTGATTAATATTTTTTATTCTAAATCGAAAATTACATAGCATGTTTGATATATAATTTTTTGTTTTCTTGATTTGGGTCTACGATCTCAATCAAAATAAAGAAATAATTTGTCTATTTTTATTTTCTCTGTATAAAGGAAGATTATGATCTAAATTGATTTATTAACAATATTTTTTTCCCTCGAACATAGCTTTTGAAGAGTGGAGAAATTATATCTCATTGACCAATATCAATATTTTTGTTTTAGATTGAGAGTTTCATTATTTAGCCCATGTTTGATCCATATTATTTTTTCATTTTCATTCTTCTACTCATTTTCAACCACACATTTTTCAATAAAATAATATTTTTCATCACATCAATAACTTTTTCTTCTTTTTCAACCACATATTATCCATCAATTTACTATTCTAAAATACGTTATTTCAAAATAATGTGGCTCAAACACACCCTTAATCGAATTTTATTTTTCCATTTTGAAAAAACATTCATGTTTTCGAAAATTAAGTAGAGAGATACATTTAAACACTAAGGGCCTATTTGATAGCACGAAATTTTCTAGGGGAGTTGGAATTCGTTTTTCATTTTCCATATTTTAGGTTGTTTTGGTAGGCTAAATTTTTCATGGAATTCATTTTTCACTCTTACCTCATTTTCCACCCAATTTTTGGTTTTCATCTACTTTTTCTTTTTCTTTTCCTTTTCCTTTTCCTTTTCCTTTTTTTTCCTTTTTTGCAATTGGGACGAATTCTATTCCCAATTGTAACAAATTATATCCGATTAATTAACAATTTTCATTAAAAATAAAGCCAAACGAACACCAAAAGATCTAAAATTTTAATGTTTTTCATGTGAAAAATTATATCAATTAAACACAATTAATTGATAATTCGTAATAAAAATAAGTTCTAAACAATTCAATTCTCTGAAATTCATTTTTTTTTAACACAAATTTTATTTTTCCAATCAAACGGACGCTAAGTGCTTGATTGGATGGGTGAGTAGGTTTGACTTGGCTTTTGAAATTAACTAAGAAAGGTAGTCAAAGTGTACTTGAACTATTGGCCTTGTTTCAATTTAGTCACTGAACTTTTGTTTGTTTTGAAATGGACGTGAACTTTATATCTTGTTTTGGATTGATCATTCTGATTGCATTCCCTAGTGATTTTTCCATAATAATAATAATAATAATAATAAGTTACTTTATGAAATGTCAAAAACATATATGTTTTAGTGTCGAAAGATCATAATTCACAAGTTCCTTGTGCCGTAGATTTGAGCATGTGGCCGAAATGTTAAGATTTATCTAAGCTGCAAAATTATGGAAAAAGAACAAAAAAAATGTCTGAGCCGGGGTTCGAATCGCGGACCTCTAGTGTACATGTTTCAGTCCTTTTATTTTTATAATTTTAAAATTGTAGCAATTTTGATTGTCATTGCAAATTATGTAAAATTCCATTAATCTCTCTTCGTATAAAGATTTCATTATATAATATTTGAAGTAAGTTACGGGGACAATGTGTCTATTTTAAATTTTGCATTTTCAAAAATATGAATAATTATTAGGAAAATTGCACTGTTGATCGTTCGATGTTTAATATTTAAATAATGCGGGAGTGTTTTGTTAGCATGTTGAATTAATAAAAACAAAACGAAAATATATTACATTTTTTTTGAGAGCATCACAATTTATTATTCGTCATGTCAAACATAACCGCTTTCGCAATGAAGTTTGGGAACTCCTTGATCCATTCTAATTCAATGTAACTGTTGATACACAAAAAGTATAACCCAAAATTAAATGGTCCAAGGAATGAAGCCAAATTCGAAAGTTCAGAACAAAGGCCCTAATAGGACCATTGATAAATGTAAAAGATGCCCCATAACAAAGTAACGTCATCACTCAAGCTGACAAGTCGCTCAAAATCTGAGCAAATGGAGTGCCATGCGGTCGTCCAGAATAAATGAACCCGTTCTCGTCCAAACTTTCGAGTTGCCCAGAATCTTGACAAACATGAGATATTATAGTCATTCAAAACAGCAGTTATTGAGTAATTCAATCACGCTCCACAATCCAAGGATCCTAGTTGTGGGCGGTTGAAAAACAAGAATCGTGGCAACGTTAGAGATGACAGTTTAACGACAAATCAGTCATCATAAAGAAAGTGAGTAGGTACAAAACACCAAGCAGTTTCCAAGCAGTTCTTCACAAATAAACTATCAAATGAGTATAAAAGGAAGAGAAGACATAGAAGAAAAGACCCCCGAATCAAACGCTCTCAACAGAGAATATGTAATTTCAATTTCTTAGTATTCTTCTTTTAGTACTCGTGTGTTTGCGCCTCTTGGAGGCATTCTGTTCATTTTAGAATTGTAAATCTTTGCTAAATAAAACACCCATTTTTGGGACTTTGTCTCAAGAGGTCTGTTCCTTACGCAATCATGTGAACTCTTTTTAATTATTAGCAACTATACGCGCGAAACAGTAGCAAAACAACATATCTAGTAAGGACATAGACTATAAAGTTTGTCTCACATCAAACAAACTTGCATTCTAGTGTTCATAAAGACATAAATGAACCATAGATGTTTGCAATAAGCGCAAACTCTTGGCTAAGCATAAAAATAAGTTGACGAAGTTTTTAAGTTATTTTTTCATTTTTTATTTTATCTCTACACATAATTTATCTTTTTATTTGCAAGCAAACCCTCTGCTTGATGCGAATAAAATGAGACTTTTAGTAAATTTGATAAAATGTGTGTTTAAAATTAATTGTTAATTTAAATTTAAATTAGAATTTTGATTATAATCTCTAACCCTATGTTTGCCTCGTTTATTTTCATGAACTTTATAATATTTAACTGTTTATCAACGTTTCTCCAACATGTAACTTCCTCTTGTGTTGTCGTTGTAAATGCTAGTCCAGTCTTTGTGTGCGTGCAGCTGTGAGTGCAGACAGGGGCGGAGCCAAGTATGGTCCAAGGCCCACACTGAACTTTTGGGCTCGATTTTTTTTTTTTAGTTATATGTTAAGCTCAAGCCCAAGAAGGAAGCCCAAAATCACGACCAAATATACTACCCAGCGTCCCAGGCCCAGCCCAATCCAAAAAATGTAAACCCCAATTCACTTCCAACCCGTCTGCAATTTCACTTCCCAAATCTGAAATCCTACCCATCTTCTCCATTTGCGCAGCCTCCGCACGACCGCACCGCCTTCGGCCCTTCGATCATCAATCTCTCGAGTCCTTGTGGTTGTGGCTCCACCCCCGTACGTACCAATACCTAATTATAGGTCTATTCCAAACAATGGCAAAGGATATGGTAATGAACAGAGGTAGAGTATCCCACTAATTTTCTCGACATTGTTCATTGAATGAAGCTCTTTTTTAACACTAATTTGAACATTTTTGGCACTAGATTTATTGATTTCGTGCTAGAAAGGGATGTATTATACTCTTAGGAAAGAGAAAATTGAAAAGAGATCCAATATCTGAGTTCCAAATCGAGAAGACACGAGCAGGAAGGGATCAAAGGCTACTCCATTTCACGGGTGACCAGTGACCCCGTCTGCAGTTCTGCTCGATACTTTCACTTCACACCGGATTGTGAAGCACCCACCTTGGATTTCTTGGCTTATTTCTCTTGAGAATCATCTATCTTCGTAAGTAAGCTCGATACTTTTATTTACTTGATGAACGGATGGAAATTTATTTATTTTCCTTTACGTGCAGAATGATTATCTGCGGTTCTGGTGGTGTAGAGATTCAACTGTTAGTATGTTATAAATTGAAATTTGGGTATTGTTGAGTAGAAGTTGCTGAAATTTGGGTATTATTGAATTGAAATTGCTAAAATTTTGGAGTTGTTGAATTGAGATGGTTGAGATTTGAGTATTGTTGAATTGAAATGGTTGAAATTTGAGTATTATTGAAAACTGAAATCTTAAGAAGAGATTTTGGAGGTGTTTAAGTAGAAGAATGCGTTTTGAAATAATAGATTGATGTGAAATGTGTGGTTGAAAAAGAAGAAACAGTTATTGATGTAATGGAAAATATTATTTTATTAAAAAATGTGTGGTTGAAAATGAGTAAAAGAATAAGAATGAAAATTTTAATGTATACCAAACAGAAGCTTTTTCAAAGAAAAACTAACTTGGATAACGTAAATATTGTACAACGATATCAAAATATGAAAAAGAACCAGTGTAATTTATAAATTATATCATTTTTAGTATTGTCGTAATATTATTTTATATTTTTATTGTCTTTAAATTCATAACCAGAAAATCTACGTTCAACGTCGATACAGATACATTGTGCCCGACTTAATCTGGATCCGCCCCTGAGTGCAGATCTCCATGGCGAAAAACAGAGTGAAGAAACGAAAGCTTGCCAACAAATCCCCCACTCCCACCCCTAAAAGCAACAAAAAAGTCAAAATCAAGATCAAGAAGAAATCCAAATCCAGAACCCAATTATCCGATTCCGACCCGCAAACCAAGCTCCAACCCCTCCTCGAGGCCTTCTCTAAAGACAAGCTCATCGCCCTCGTCACGGACCTTTGCTTATCCCACGACTCCCTTTTTTCCATTATAAAAACCGCGGCCGACAAAGGACATCTCCCATCGCAAAATTTTTGTCTACGGTCTCAGTTGGGACACCACGCACGACTCCCTACAGTCTGTTTTTAAATCGTTTGGTGAAATAGAGGTTTTGAACATCGTGAATGATCGAGCAACTGGAAAGTGCAAGGGGTATGCCTTTGTAGCCTTCAAAACCCGGCAATCTGCGAAGAAATTATTGGAATACCCTAAAATTAACATTGGCAACCCTGTAGCCTCGTGCCAGCTGGCCTCAGCGGGCCCCAATGCAGTTCCAGCTTCAGGAACAGTTACCCATCTGCCATCTTTTGCGGATTATGCAAACAGGAAGATTTATATAAGTAATGTGCCAGTGAATGCGAGTGCAGAGCAGTTGCAGGGTTATTTTGAGAAATTTGGGGAAATTGAGAGTGGGCCAACTGGGTTGGATCCCGCAACTGGGAAATTTAAAGGGTACGCAATTTTCGTTTATAAAAATTTGGAGCTAAAAGCGTTTTAGAGGAGCCTTACAAGTTATTTGAAGGGCATCAATTGCTTTGCCAGAAGGCCACGGAGGGGAAGAGTAAGGTGGGTAGTGGGGCAGCATCAATAACTATGGCGTTGCAGCCAGTTCAGCCGTTCATGCTGGCGGCAGCAGCCTCTCAACAGGCACAGAATCCGGCATCGTTAGGGCAGCAGACGGGATTTGTGAATCCTGTGTATGGTGGTGGGTCGATTGGGAATGCAAATTTGGGTGGTTTGATGGGAGGGTATTATGGGATGATGGGAGGTCAGCTACAGGGGTTAGGTTTAGGCGCTTATAGTGGTGTTGGCAGTGGAGGGTCAAGTGGGGCAATTCTTCCGGGGTTGGGTTTAGGTGCTGGTAGTGGAGGGTCAAGTGGGGTGATGCTGCAGGGGTTGGGTTTGGGTGCTTATATCGGTGCAGGTGCTGGCAGTGGGGTGTCAAGTGGGGTGATGCTGCAAGGGCTGGGTTTAGGTGTCTGTAGTGGTGCTGGTACTGGTAGTGGAGGATCAAGTGGGGTGATGCTTCCAGGATTGGGTTTCAAAGCTTATAGTGGCGCCGGTGCTGGCAGTGGAGGATCAAGCATGTGTACCCAAGAATACAGAGTGAACAGACTTCATCATTGGCTAAGACTCCGAGGACTGACAGAGGTGGTTACTCTGCGAACTTGTGGTATGGTTCATTCCTCGTTTTGTGTAGCTACATTTCTGTCTGCATCTCAAATACTTGTGTACTGCATTATAAGTAAAAGCATTATTCTCAACGTCCACTACATTATATTTTGTGCTGATTGACAAGCAAATGTAGGATAATTAATTCTCAATTGATCCACAAGAGTAATAACACAGTTGGATATCTTTTTATAGGCACTGAAAAGTGAACACAAAATTGAAGATTAAGAGAAGGAAATATAGGAGAAAATAATAAATGGTCAAACGAAAAGGTAAAGTTTACTAGTAATCCCAGGCAGCGACAAAGTCTGGGAGCTGAATTGTACCAAAATTAGTCCCCCACTTGGTGTAGAAGGAATTGCCCTTTCACCAATTTGTAGTGCTAGAAATTTGGTCTCTAATAGAAATCTATTCTTAAGAACATTTGACAAGGGACACATGCAATTATCTAAATTTTGTACCTTGGAACTTTGGATTGTTAATTGTCGGTTGGCTGTATTGAGAAATTGGTTTATGTTCTAATTCTTGGGTCAGATGTGTTGAGTGGGTTATGGGATTAATCTCATTAGTGGGTTCAGGTTGTGGGGCAAAAATACTAGGTTTCTGAATCTTCCATGTTGGATACCAACCCATTTAATTAAAGTAGATATGGACTCAATGAATTGAAAGGGTAAATACATAGACAAGGAATACTATCCAATAAAATCATGGACAGAAAATAAAAGCTCATATTAATTCAAAGTATATAAATTATCTAACCATATGGTGAAACCAATTATACAACTCTTGGATTCTGTACCAAAAGGCGAGAGTGGTAATTTCTCTTGTAAATTGTAAATGCGGAAGTACCTTACTATGTTGGAAATCACACCCCACCAGAACAAGTTCTTAACTCTAAAAGCCAACTATTTTTGAATTTAATCTGTAAGCCATTTGTTGTGGTGAAAGATTAGACTCTTCAATGGGATAGTAAAACACCATTTTAGCGAGCCTATTAATACAATTGTGAATATAATTAAGAAGTATCAAGAAGAGATATCTTCGGAAACAAAACCCTTCCTTATAGACACATGCATATAAAGTTTAAAGATCAAACTAATGCTATTAAGCCAGCTGTTTTTGATGGGTTGGAATGCTACGCTTCGAAGAAGCATAACTGACAGAAATGGATGAACCATAAGTGTGCATGTTAAAGATGGATTTGCCTTCTATCAAGAAATATTAAGTTTCATCAAAAATATATTAGTACCATGTCTTTGTTCTTGGTGTCTATAATTTGGCGGTTACTTTTATAGATCGAAATACCTACTCCTTGATGGATAATAAATTATCCATTGTGTTTTATAGAACAAAAAACAAGAGAGGAATTTTTGGTGGATTGGGCATGTTCAATGGGGATCCAAGGAATGCACTATAATTTTGAAGTGATTCCAGAATGACATTTCAAAATTTACCCCCTGTTTGGCAATTCTTTCATAACTCTTTTTTTCTCGTACTCATTTTCAACCACACATTCTCACAATAAAATATTATTCACGTAAATCAAAGCTTTTTCTTACTTTTTAACCACACATTCTTAAAAAAATTATTATTAAAATACTTGTTCTTCCCAAAAAATGGCTACAGGGGCTTAATCATAAGAAGAGCAGATGTAGTATTGGTTAAAGTTTTTATGGAACGTATCTTGAAAGGTATGAAATGCTGAACTAGGACTCAACCAACGCCCAATTAGTTAAGATAGATCATAGTTGAGTTGAGATTGCATTCTTTATCATTTTTGGAGAATTATATTATGTATGATATACATTGATAGCGTTCCTCACCTTGATGTCAATTGACCAACTTAACGTTGATAATTGTGTGAGCATAATTCTTTGGCATTAGATGCTGAAGAAAAAACGAAAACTTTTTGATATCAAGTTTTAAATTGCTCTTTCATTGTATATTGTATAACCTTGTCAAGTACCATACAGCACACTGAGAAGGAAGCCTGAAAGTGTAAAAATTGAGGAAAACTTTTCAAGTAATTATTGGTGAACAATAGTATATTTTCCCCTATTATTTTCACTGCAGAAAAACATTGTGTTATAAATTTACTTCGTGGTGAATTGTGCATTTCCCAATTTCTTGTTAGGACGATCACTAATCTTTTTCTCCCTCTTGGGTTTTCTATTCTATGTTGGGTCAGATTATTGATTTTATTAAATATTAAGTTTATGTTTTTGCCATTTTGTATAGTTGTATACTAGCCCTGGTATCCTCTCTGTTATCTTTCTGCAAGTTTTTTTAGCATTTGGTGGTACACACACTTTTCTTTGTACCTTACGAGTAATTTAATTTTTAGTCTTGAAGAAAAAAAAGAACTTTTCTTATTCTAATAATTGAAACATATTGATCCTCCTTGTAGAATACATAATACTGGAAAGTAATTTTTGAGGTCTTGGTTTCCATTTGTTTTCATCTTCCCTATTTTTCGTGTTTTCCATCGTCATTTTGCATCAGAAGTTTATGACAAGCTTTGACCCGACCCATCTGCTTGTTATATAGCTGAACAATGTTTGAGAGAGATTGTTTGACATAAAAAGGGTTGGACTTTATTTTTGAATTCATGCTTTATATGATGAACTGCCTCAGTTAGGGATGAGGTACTTCTGAAAACCTACTATGAAACTGGTTTGCCAAATCAATGTGAAGTTAATCGACTCCCTTGAGGAAGAATAGCTGAGCTTTTTTTCTTTCTACAATGCTCTGCCCTATCCTTGGTTGCGAGGTTTCTTCTTCTTCTTCTTCTTGACCTTACCCCCATTTGACACCTTTGCGTTAGTAATGTTTTTCATATATCGGGTTTCTTATAGGAACACTCTTGCGAGAACCTTTTGTGCGCTCTGTATTAGAACTAACATCAGAAATTGTGGATAAATGATATTCCGTCGTGGATTAGTATTTCATAGTTCTCTCTAATGATCAAGTCATTGTTCACTCCAAGTACTGGCTTGCTTCTATTCTCTTTACATTTTAAGATGTTTATTATATTAACATATGAAATTTTAATTTTTTTTTTCTTTCTTCCTTGATATTGTAATTCATCTCACCAGACAGATCAATTTTAAAAATGCAAATCTCGTACAGTATGACATATTGTTCTAGAATAATATAATATGGTAATTAATCAATGTGTGAACACACTGCTACGTTCTGAGCCTTCTGGTGTAGGGCAATCTTAATTTTTGGGACAATATGGGATCAATGCTATGTATATTGTCCCAAAATCAAGTCTAATTTTTAATATAATTGGAAAAGGGGATCCTAGTTATTTTACCACCAAATTGTGTGCAGACTTGTTCCAAGAAATCTTATGATAGTACAGTGTTGACATTGCCTCAACGGCTCAACCTGAGTTGACTCTAGTTATGCAAGAAACATCAAATACATTATCCTAAATAAAACTCCCTGCTACTGAGCATTAGACAACTTTTCTATGACATTTTACTTCTTCCTCTTCTTTGGGGGTTGAAGGGTTTCTTCCTCCTCCTCGTCGTCTTCTTCCTCTTCTTCTTCCACAACTTCAGCCTCAGCCTCAGCCTCAGCCTCATCCTCATCCTCTTCGTCATCGCATCCCTCTTCATCCTCCTCATCATCATCGTCATCTTTGTTCGCTTCATCATCATCGTCATCTAGATCATCTTCCTCGTTGACATTTTCTTCCCCGTCTGGACCATTTTTATTACCACCAGGGTTTCCATCTTCGTAAGATATGTCCTCCTTGCCTTCCTCATCCTCGTCTTCATCTTCATCTTCATTTCCATCACCAACCTCAGCGTCTATTGCCTTGCAGGGGAAACACGTGTGATGATCTCCTCTCATCTTAGGTTCCATCAACAGCTTCATGTATTCCTGATTATATATGCATCTCGTGAATGGATGAATTGTCATCGTAGAAATATGTAATAATTCTCGACTAATTTTTTTCCAATCCAAGTGGGCAATGCATTCCCCCTATTTTGGGAGTATTAGTGGCAATTACAGTATAAATTAAATTATGTGGCATGGATGAATTATTTCAAACGATTGGGGGGGCAAATCTAGTAAAATTGAATAAATCGAAGACCGAGTCAACTCAGTGAGTTTAACAAAAATTACCTGGGTGAGAAACAGGTACTGGGTTTTGACAAGAGTCGAGACTATCAAAGTGGCTAAAGCCGCTTCAACACCGGCGCATGTTAGCAGGCTCCGTTCAACGATGGTTACACCGACAGAACAGCAGTCAATCTCCATACTTTGCACAGCACAAAGCACTACCTGTGAAGTACAGACCGTCAGATCTTAATTAAGAAATAACATCAAGCAGCAAAACAGATTTTACAAAAAATGGAAGGAAAAAAATAGAAGACGACAAAAATTACTTTTACTCGTCACAGAAATTGAAGGAAAACCTTCTGAAAATACATGATAATCAGCAGAACTTTAAGGTAAAATACAGAGATCATCAGCGTCAAAACCCGGAAAATTCAAGCAAATGTTTTGCAAAATTACAGATTACAAAAATTATAAAAATCTAAAAAAATCGGACACTAAAAAACAAAAATAGGCGAATTGGAGATCAAGCAGAGATAGATGAGAAAGCTTACCGGAAGCAGAGATGTGAGCTTGGATCAGTAGAATCTGGTGTTCAGAGGCAACTTTCGTTCTGAACCGTCCGATCAAGAGGAGAAAACTATATACAGGTAGATGTAAATATAATCTTTCAGAGAAGAAGCACGGTGTGTGTGCGTGGGGTGTTACTGAGGAAGCTGCCCGTAATCCCCATAGGAGGTTCGGGCAGCTTTTTGATCAAGTGGACTGGAGAAAATATCCGGCGGGCAAAGACTGCCCGGAGTAGAGTTGGACAAGTGTGATTACTTAAATTAAAAATTAAAATTTACGAAGAAGACTTCGCGACAGAAGTCAAAATCACCATGGTTAAATTGTCTAACCATGGTTAATCATTGGAATTCTCTTTTATTTTATTATTATTTGTAGTTTGAAGTTAAAAGTGTTGTGACGTGATATATAGTCCTTGTATGTGATTCGATGCAAAGCTCCCTTACTTGACTAAAGGATATTTTTGCTCAGATTTGATTTAGTTAATAATAAAAAAATTTAATTATAAAAATTAATAAAATATATGATTGAAAAGTTAATAAAAAAATGTGAAGTTTATAAAATGTGTTGTAGAAGTTGATTATTAATTTTGTCTTAAATTTTTTAGCTAAATTAAACGGTGGTTTAATGTATATTCAACTCAGTGAAAATTCATCAAAATTAAGGTAGCAAAGGATTCAAGCAAAAATTCTGCTAACTTCTTAAATTTGTGCAAACAAGTTGGCAACTCATTTTGTTTAGTACACAAATTACTATCGAATCCCAAATTTATAGGAGTGGCATTTTTTTCTAGAATCGGATCGGATCCAAATAGAATCAGTCGATACGGCTTCTCTACTAAATGAATCGATTTTGAAACCATACATTGAGAATTGATTGGTTCGGATCCTGTTCTCAGTGCTGTTTTAGAGAACAAATAATGAATTTGGTTTTTTCGAATTTCTCTTTTTACTTGAATCAAGGTACACTATATCTTTGAACACTAAATCCCAAAATTATCTTATGTTAAAATTACATTTCCCATATGTTTCTTCTTCCTTTCTTTAATGGGTAATCGAAATTTAAGTCTAAATAATTTTATAAATATTTTACAAATTTATAGTTTTAATACAGAAAAATATATTTTTAGTTCAATATTTAATAAAAATTCAAGTTTATCATTGTTTTCAAAGTGATCGCTCATCAAGACTCATGATCATTAAGAATTACTAAAATAATCATGCTGCTGTTATATGAATTTTCTTAAAAAATAATTTTCGATCGAGATTTTACCGTTTATACTGTGTTTAATAGTTTATCATTTTTTTCTTTAAAAGTTGATCTTGAACTTTTGAGTAAATTTTTGTTTGTTGCCTTGTTTAATAATTTTTTTTGTACTGTTAGATTACATGAATGATAAGTAATTTCATACTTTATTTTTTTTTCTATTTTTAATTTGACATGTGGTTTCATACTTTATTTTTATAATTTTTTCTTTCAATATAAAGAACGGACCGAATCAAAATCGGTTGGTTTAGTTTCGGTTCAATTTTATAATTGGATATGGTTTCATTATTAAGATTCTCATTAGTACTCAGTTCGATTCGATTCTTTTTAGAATTAGATCGAATCAAACAACGCCCATTCTGACAAAATTGTAAAGTAAATTATGGACTAAAGAATACATCCCTGGTCACGATCTCCTTTCCTTTATTATGAACTATGTACTATTTGACTCACGTCCTTTCTCATTGTAAATGATCTATGCACGAGGACACCTCTTTTTCGAGGCTCGAATAAAGACTATGCTTACAAATGGCCGCGTCTCCCATCAACTCCACAATCTCCTCTTCAGTAGTGCTTGTGTTTTGCGGGCCGTGATGTGAACTTCAAAATTTGGGTTCCTAAATCGTAGCAAATAATTAATTTTTTTTTTATTTACAATAGTTTTTTAGAACTTTATTTGTTAACTTAAAATCAACGATAAAACAAATAAATAAATTATTCAAAATATTTATATTATAATCAAATAACAATGCGAACATGTTTTAAAAGATCGCTTAAATATAATTCGTCTTGCAATTTTTTAGAGGTAAAAATATTAATCAATTTTGGATAGTCGAGTTGTTCAACCATTTCTTTTTCAATGGATAATATGGTCGATCTTTCAATCTTTGCTATGGCATAATTGATCGGAGAAAAACAATTTTTTTGATTTAAATCTTCATGTTGAACATTATCTTCATCATTATGCTTTGATTTATTCACATTAATAGGTTCAATTATTTTCCCGTTCTTTTTCAATTCATCCACATTATCGTTGTCATTCTGATTTTGTTGTACCTCAACTACCAAAATTTTCAATGTTCTTTCATCCTCTTTTCTTTTCTTGCCATTAAAGTATTTAACCATATCTCGAGCCAGCTTCGAATTAATGCTTCTATTCTTTCTCTCTTCATCTATTTTTGGGTTCCAAACCATATTTAGGAGCCATGATATTTCACTCAACAGCAAATAATAATTGAAATTTGAGTGTAAAAAGAGGTTCAAATTAATTTAAGAAAGAAAGATTAAAAGATGTAATCTTTTTGTCAAAGCATTGTACCAACACATAGCATAGACCATAGTTATATTTAACAAATGAGATAGAGTTGTAGATCATTTAGGAAAAAAATAACAATGTCAGCAATCAAAAATAGTGAATGAACCAAAGGCAAAGACAAATTCAGAAGAATGATAATATAGATACATACATAGTAATTAATAAACCAATGGGTAGTATTATATTCATGAATCCCTCATGAGTTATAATTTATAAACCAAAGACAGTCCACTACTCACAATCAAAGAATCAAAAGTTATCGTAAACTAATCATTAATCCCTCATAAATCAAAGGCAAATTCATAAATCATAAGTCAATAAGTCAATAACAAAATAAACTAATAATCAATTACGAATACAAACTACAATTAATCTATACACACACATTTATAGTCGGTCAAAGATAGAGAGACAATGCAAAGATTCATATAATATTGGAATTATATGCAATCAATGAAAATGGATTATTACCCGACTGACTTCACTTGTACAACATCAAAAAAAAAATCTTTAGTAAACTAAAAATGGATGAGAAATTGAGAATAAGGAGAACCAATGACAACCGAAGATCGAAAATCCTCAATTTTGATTCAAAATACTTAATAGAGAATTGGGAGAATTTCAATTGACTTAAAAATGAAAAAAAATATAAAATACACATTTACTAGAATATAATAACCACATTTCATAACTAACAATCTTATAATATAGTTTCGAAAGTCAAATGGTAAATGCAATATAATATATATAAAAAACTGACATATATACNACCACACACATTGATATATGGAAACAATTCCTCTAATTCGCTATACCTAACACAAAGTTAGATGAAGAACTAAGGGCCTGTTCTCTTTACCGTTTTCAAACCGTTTTGTGTTTTCGATTTTCCAAAATAGTGAAAATGCGGTCTCTTTCCCATTTTCGAAAATACGAGGTTGAAAATAAGTTAAAAATTTACAAAGAAATCCCAAAACGACAAATTTGTCGTTTTGAGTGTTTTCAGTTAAAAACAACCCAAAATTTTGAAAACACGTTTTGGGTGTTTTCACCCACCACCAACCACCACCGCAACACCCAACTTATCGCAGCAGAACCACCACCGTGACCCACCACAATCCAACCACCACTGCATCGCCGCCAACACCAAGCCTGCCATCCTAACAACCACCAACACTGCATAGATCCACCACACCACCATCACCATCCAATCAACCATCGCCAAGTCGCGACCCTCGCCTGCAGTAGAACCACCGCTTGTTTTTAGTTACAACACCGCCTGCAGCAGAACTACCACCACCGAGTCACGACCTAACCACCACTGTCGTTTGCGACCCAACCATTGCATTTTGTACTATAGTAACTCAGATGCATCGTCGTTCGCAGCAGATCCACCACCATCGCCGTTCGCAGCAGATCTCTCTGTGACTCAACCACCGCATCAAAGAAAGAAAGAAAAAAAGATGAAGAAGGAGATTGCAGGGAGCTCCCAAACCCAAACCACCACCGCCCCGCTCTCAGGGAGATCGCCGAGAGCGTCGTTGATCGCAGGGAAGGGTGGAGAGAGAGAGAGACTACCCAAAATGAGATGGTAGTGAAGAGAGATGGAGAGAGACAGAGAGAGAGAACACGTTTTCCTTTTGGTTATTTTCGAAAACAATTTTTTAAAATGTCAAAAAGAACGCATTTTCAACAATTTCAAAATGGACACTCAAAATATAAAATCTAAAATGAATTCAAAATACAAAACACAAAATTGAAACACGAATAGAACATCCCCTAATTTTCTCTCTTTATAAATACAAATCCTCTCACTTTATATATTCAAACACAAACTGAAAGCAACCATATTAAGATCCCTTATGAAGAGATGGTGGTATGTTGGTGATGGCGGTACGTTGTAGGTGATGTTGGTGCATGGATTTGACTTGTGTGGTGGTGTTGGTGATGAGGTGGCAACTGTGTCTAGGAAAAAGATCTGCATGGTGGCGCTATAGTGTTTTGCAGGTGATTATAGTGCATTGGAGTTGATCTATGTGGTAATGCTGCTGGTGGTGATAGCAACGTTTTTTGTACTGCATGGTGGCAGTAGTAAGCATTGTAGGTGATGGTAGTGCGTTGGAGGTGACCATGTCTGTGTAAACTAATATTGTTTGTGATCAAAACATGTGTTATCTGCTACTATCTCTGACTAGACATGTTATTTGCTACTATATGTGACACAGTGTAACTATCTGCAATTAGATCAGTCTAAATTGTGACTGTATGTGATCAAATCACTATTAATTTGGTCATATATCGTCACAGTTAATATAAATATGGTCATAGACAATTACAATAAAGACAGACTTGGTCATAGTTAATACAATCTTGATCATACAGGGTCAAAGTTAACATATAAATGGACACTTCCACCTTGAATCCGCCATCATCTCCACCTCTAACCCATCACCACCACCTCATAATAATTCATCATGGCAACATCCACTAATAAAAGAATCAAAGTAAAATTCAAGTAAAAAATATTGCCAAAGAAGACCTCGAATTTACTTAAATTGGAAAATTTTCCATTCATATTTGAACGGATTCTTGAACGAGTGATGAGTTCCTATGCTAATATCTGAAAAACACTAAGTAAAGAGTATATTGGTAGATCTGACATCAGATTTAGATGAAGGTGGAGGAGGAAATAATAGCTTTGCCGAACGTGGAGGTTGAGGAATTGGTGGATCTTACATCAGATTTCGACGAGTCTTAACTGAGGGTGATCAGAGAAAAGAGATTGGGGGTTGAGACTAAAGTGGCGTGATGAAGGAGAGATGGCTAATAGGTGATGATCATCATATCAATGGGTTTGGAGTGAGTGCCAATCAACGAGAGTGTCATCAAAATTCATTTTGCTCTGGTTCCATTATACTTTCTGCTTTGCAAATAAAGACAGAAATTGTTTTAGTAATTAACACTTGATTTTTGCAAAAAATTCTTAATCACGTCATTTATGATAATTAAATTTTAAATCCAGGATTTTAGGTAATTTTCTCTTAAAAAATTATGGATGGGCCAGTAAGATTTTAATTGGGTTGATAAGGGACTAAGGATATATAAGGCCTGTGAGGCTTTAATTTCGGGCCTATGAGTAATTTAATTTGAGTCGTTAAAAAATGGCTTTAAAAAAATAAAAATAAAAATTTTGTCCTTAAAGAAGTTTTTTGGGATCCCTAAAGAGCTGGGCCCGAGGCGACGACCTCTCCTCAAGTCCGGCTATGTTGTCTCCTCATCATTTCCAAGCATGCTCGTCTTGGTCATCCATCTGACAAGATCACAAGTCTTTTAGGCATTGTCAAAATCTACTTCTAAGTTTTGTCTGTGTAATAAAAGCCACCAGCTTCCATTTAGTCCTTCTATAGTTTTGATCAATGGAACACTTTACATCATTTATGCTGATGTTTGGGATCCTAGTCTTGTACCTTTGATGATTATAAATTTTACATTATTTTCATTGATCATTTCACCAAGTTTATTTGTTTTTTCCTTTACATCTCAAATCCGACCTGCAATCTATTTTTCGAATCTTTAAATCTCAAACACAGAATTTCTTTAACATTTAAATTGTAACTTTTACACCGATCTGGTGGAGAATACATAAAAATCTAGAAAAATATGGAACTCAACACTTTAAAACTCCACCCCATTGAAAATTAATGGCACTGTTGAATCGCTTTATCAACATATAATTGAAATGTCTTTCCCTTCATCATTCCTCTATGCCAAAGAACTACCGGAGTTGTGCCTTTCATACGACTGTTCATTTTCCTCCTCCATCATTCCTCTCTGTCTAAGAACTACTAGACTTGTGCCTTTTAAACATCCTTGTTAAATAGCAATACTAAACACGATAACACTTCAAAAAAATGATGAAATTTTGAAACATTGGACCCTAATTAGATTGGGAGATAAGCATGCATTCTCGAAGTTGAAATTCAACTACTATTATTTAAATTTTGAATTCAAAATATTAGTGTTTCGATAAGAAGTATTAAAAAATTTGCTTTCTAAACAACGAGTCCAAGTAAAAAAATTGTCATTATATATTCTAGTGTTCATTCTGTGAAACATGACATGACACAATAGGTATACAATACTATTTTCCAGACCTTTTTGAGACATCAAGTGAAACAGGATCTTAGTACAGGGACGAGAGTTTGATCTTAGTACAGGGACAAGAGTTTGTTCTATCATGTATTGTGCGATATATCAATGTCCCAGCCAGGCGGCCTAATCATTACAATTAAATTAAATGGGCCTCGTATTTACGTATCGCCAACTTCTTTCAGGCCCAATAGTAGCCATTGCTCTTGGCCAATTGGTAAATTTCAACTCAATATCCTAAAAATGGAATCCAGAATTTTTCAAGCCAGAATATGGCATTTTTTTGGGGTCAGATTTTAAGACAAGTTTTCTAGTATTCCTATCCAATACAAGCCTTTTCTTCTAAGAAGCATTAGATTCTTACGGCTAAGAAATATGATTCCATTCAATTTTATATTTGATTGTTCAAGCTCAGATAGTTGCGATGTGAGAGCTTCCATGCCGACATGTCTACGCCTGCAGCCCTATTAGTGTTGGTGGCTATAAATGCCATTAATTACTGTAAATATCCATTTGATATGATTTTTAAAAAGTCAAAAGCTATGTGATACTGAAAAGCTACTATTGAACATGTTTAAATAATTTTTTTGAAAACCTTTGTCTAAATAGAAAAGCTTTTAAAGAAACTCCTAGGAAACTTTTCTACAACAATTAAAAGCAAAAACAGAATTCCTACCAAACATGCCCTAAATGTTTTACATAAGGTTTAGTATATTTATTAATTAATATCAAACAGTAAAATTTATGAAACAAGAATACCTAAAGCTTAAATTACACTACAAGTTTCTATACACAGTTTTATTAAAATTTTATAGATTGTTGTTTAAACATCAGTGATGCTATAATAAGTTCGAGTACGTTTTGCTTTCCTCATACGTAATATAAAAGTAACTGCAATATAATTTTAGCTTAACATAACGATATTTTATTAAGATACAACATTATACACTTTTATTTAGTTATTAACAATCCAAACTATTTCATATTTCAAATGTCTTATTATGAATATAATTAAGTTAGATGACCATTCTTGGTTGGCAACAAGGATAACATCCCTTAGGTGAAGAAATTTGGACAACGATGGGATGGATGTATTTAAATCAAGAGAAAATTACAAAAAATCAGGTGTTTAATGATTGCTTTTTAAAAATCAAGTCCAAAATTTATTTATACTAAAATCAGGTCATATATTAAAACCTTAATTAATAGCCCTAATTCACTAATCTTCCCATCTCTCTCTCTCTCTCTCTCTC
>CAIGRB010158153.1:13266-24095 GCA_903798255.1 Fraxinus quadrangulata
CAATCATCCCCACAAAAAATGCAACACGCAGGATCCCAAATACTCAGGCCAACAAGTTAATGGGCGAGCTTGAAGTAAAGAATCAAAATAATTGCTATGACTAAGACTGCAATGATAGAACCAATGATCCATTTGTTCCTGCTCATCATTCTCGACATATTAGTAAGAATTTTCTCGCTCCTACTAATGCAATAATTACATGCAAAAATAATAAAATACTACGTAAATCTATTTTTGTTAACTAGATTCATTATCTTACAATTAGTCTCAATACTTCAAAAATTAAAAATCAATATGTTAAAATGGTTTACTTTGTTAAATTAAAATAGTTTAAACTTAAAGAAAATGACATCTAACATTAATATATTAATAATAAAGTGCGATTTAAGTTAAATTTGAAAATTAAATAAATGAAAGGAAGAAGGTGAATATTACAATTTAATTAGGCGCAATTCAAAATCAAATTAGTCAATTAAACATAC
This sequence comes from Fraxinus quadrangulata, assembly GCA_903798255.1. Classification (NCBI taxonomy): domain Eukaryota; kingdom Viridiplantae; phylum Streptophyta; class Magnoliopsida; order Lamiales; family Oleaceae; genus Fraxinus; species Fraxinus quadrangulata. Next base: position 13,749 of record CAIGRB010158153.1, read on the forward strand.
ATTTGGAAAATGATTTTGATTGACATTATAACATTTTTTTGTTATTCACTATCCCACATTGAAAGTTTATGAAACCATGGAGAGAAGAGCATCTATAAAAGACAATATCTCACATTGGAAGTTTATGAAACCATTTGAGAGAAATATATCTATAAAATGGGTATGTCATCCAATAGTTATTTATGAGCCTTTGAATTGTAATTTATGAGGTCCATTCATGAAGTTAAAATTTTTTAAACTAAAAAAAGAAAAAAAAAAATCAGGAAAACCACCAAATTGTGACCAGTTTACTAGTTTACGGTTGAACCGGCCGTTTAAGTGGGTTTGAGCGATTTTGTCACATTTTTAAACTATAAAAAGAAAAAAAAATCGGGAAAACCACCAAATTGTAACTAGTTTACTAGTTTACGGTTGAACCGGCAGGTTCAGTGGGTTTTGAGCGATTGTCACAATCATTTAACCGGGTATAATTTTGCCCCATTTTGGGTCCCATTTTTGTTTTACCGTGTGGTTTAGAGTATTTTTTATGGTATAAGTTTATTGAAAAAAAATTAAATTTCAGCCCAGCCTAATGTATCTTCCTAACTCCGCCCTTGCTTGTCAGTACTTTTTTGAAAAAAAGCATGTCGAAATGTGGGTCCAAATCTCATATGAAGTGAATGAGGGAAGTGGAGAGTTACTTCCAACTTCTTATTGTACAACCCAGGCCACTAGCAACCAAAAGAAAAGGATAAAAGGAAATATTATGTCGCAGACAAGAGGTGATCAAGCTTCTTACGTGCAAGCTTTTGCAATGGATTTCAGTCCGCCTATTCCAATTTTGTAGCATTTACGGACTTCAAGACACATAAGCTCCGCACAGCCAACGGCAATAAAATCCAAACCCAAGTCACTCAAAGCTCGGCAACTGTCTAAGCTAAGACTTTTCAACATCTTACATCCTTTCCCTATAGCACACAGACTCCTGTAGAGTTGTGATAGAAAGATAATATTAGTGAGTTAGCAGGAATATTATCCATTTCTCGTTTCTACCATCAACTCCCACCCCTAAAACAGAAGTGGAGAAACTAAAAATAAAGCATTAAAAGGATACATATAAAACACCACATTCTAATGCAGATAAGAATAAAAGTTGCTATTTCAAAAAAATATACCCAATCTATCACATGGACTCCCATAAAGGCATTAATTACATATAATAAACACTTAGGGAATGGATGGACGTACACGATGAGTCTAATGTGCATCATTAGCTAAATAAAATCCAAAAATAAGAAAATTATTATAAAATTTATTGTTCCACCTTTTTACTGAAATTAATTGCACCTTACACATACCTAATGCCATAAAAAATAAAAAAAATATCACTGCCTAATATCGAACAATGAGTTAATAAAACTAAATTACATTAGTGAACTGAACCACAATAAAAAGTAAAACATAGGTTAATCTACATTGCCAATAGTTTCAGACAAGTGGTGAAAGTCCCTTAAATGTACAAACAAGAAGAGTAAAGAGTGCGGAGCCATAAAACATGTTGGAATAATTGGTGGTTGAACAATTTTTTTTTTATAGGCCTCAAAAATTAAGCACATCAACATAGGCAGAATTACAATATATATAATCAAAGCTTTTGTACGTCATGAGATCAAGAGAATGCTTAAACCGATAGCATTGTAATTCTAAGGGAGGGTAGGGATTCATTATTTTTGAAGTCATAAAAGATAACTTACTTGTCCGTCAATTTGTTACAGTCATCTAGAGCTAGTGACTCCAATGATAAACTGAAACGTCCAACAGCTTGCAAAGCTTCATCCGTTATGTTTCGGCAGTGTAGCTTTACAGATTTTAATAGAGAGCATCCTTTCAATATAGAAAGCAAGCCTTCGTCGTTGATTAACTCTGATTTTATCGATAAAATTTGAAGAGATATGCAGTGAAATCCCATGGCTTCTAACGAGACATTAGAAAGACTTTCACCGAACTCAAGACGAAGAGATTTCAAAGTTCTCCCACAACCGCGGGCTAACTGAACGAATCCCTTGTCAGTCAAACTTTTGCAACACACTAAATTCAAATCTTCGAGTCGAGTACAATATTTTGCAATAGCAGCTAGACTGTTATCTCCAACGCAGCAGTACTTTAAGATAACAGTGTAACAAAAGCTCATTTAGGCATAGCATATTACATAGGCAGTAATCAGAAGTTAATCATAGATGATTTAAAACAAAGTCAACACATAATAAGGCTATGTTTGATTGTGCAAAATTTTCCATGGAAAATGGACAACCAATTCCACCTTCCGCTTTTGCATTGTTTGATGGCATTAATTTTCCTTGGAAATGGTTAAAAATGGAAAACCAATTCCAACTTCCACTTATGCATTGTTTGATGGCAATAATTTTCCTAGGAAATGGTTTTCTTGGTTTTCCTCACACGAGCACAATTTCCATGGTTTTGTTGAAAATGTATTCCCACCACTTTGGTGGGAAAAAAATTTTCATGTTACCCTTTTTTTTTTGGCAATAGGAACAAATTCTAGACCAAATGGTAAAAAAAAATTATTACTGGACAATTTCCATGAAAAACGAAGTCAAACAGACACCAAACTTTCAATATTTTCTAGGTGAATAAATTATATCAATCAAACACAATTAATTAAAATTCCCAGTAAAACAAATTCTAGACAACTCAATTCCCTGTAATTCATTTTCTTTCCACCCAAATTCCACCTTTACAATCAAACGGACCCTAAGAGTTTAGTGGAATCCAAATGAACAACATTCCTAAGGCTATGTTTGGTACGAAAGGAAGATGGGAGGAGTGGAAGAGAGATGAGACCCAACTTTATACCCATGGTAGTTCAACACATGTTAGTTGAAATAAATGATAAAAAAAATAACACTTTCAATCCATTTTTTTATCCCTTTAAACCTTTCCCTCCAATCAAGCAAAGGAAACCCAATTTCCCCCATAGTTTTCCCCTTAACCATTCTATGTATCTTCCCTAATACCATAGCCTAAAAAAGTAAGCAAAAGGGTTCTAGATTTTGCTACAAAACATGTATATATATGCCAAAGCTAATATGCAAGTAGAAAAGCCAGATTCATATTCTAAATTATCACACGACGCAAATGTTCTTCTATGATTTAGAGAGAGCACGTCAATATTTTGATCCAAAACAAAGTACTCCTCAAATGGAATGGCAATTAAGAATTAAAATGGTAGAATGCAAGTATATATGTAAAGGGCAATTACCTGTAAATCCAGAGACTTTAGCAATTTACATTTCTCAACAATAGATATTAGCCCTACATCTGTTACATTATCGCACAAAGTCAACCTCAAACTCTCAAGTTTGGTAAAGCCGCCTCCAATGGCAGCCAACCCTGCGTCTGATAAACGGCACTCTCTCATTTCATCTAGTTGAGATTTCCTTATTTCATTAAGAGGAAATCGATTAATAAGACTTGGTCTCCCCTACATCATGAGCAAAGAAAGACATTTAAATAGATAGATTCCAGAAAGAGTAGAATGAACAAGCCAATAAAATGTAACTTAATAACAATTTAAGAATAATTACATGCAACGCTACCAAGGCAAAATAATAGACTAAGAGTAATGTACTTTATAGTTCTTAACACTGTTACTATAAATTGAAATTTCAGTCCATATGTGAACTTTTGGCATTATAAAATTATGCATATGAAGCAATTAGATAGATGGGGTCTATTTGACATCCCAACATCAAGAATCTAATTAGAGAGCAATAACTGAACTATCTTTAAAGATTCTCACTTTGGGATCATTTAAGAATTAGCTAGTTCTTCAAATATGGTGCAGGATAAAATTTTTGAACAATTTAATGTTCAGGAACAATATATATCCCGTAGAAGATAAAATACTTATTTGTATCTTAAAATTTGCATTACCAAAAATAAAATCTATCAAATTTGCAGCCGAATGAATTAAGGACAAAATTTTGAACAGACTTTATATTCACAAGTTTTAATCAGGTAGGCAAAACAAGACTTTATTAATAAAGCAGCATAAATCCAAATAAAACGAAACATAATATTCATTAACTTATTCAAACGAAAAGGAACACTTACATATATGGGAGCGGGAGAGATTAAGGAGTTTTCATCAACCCAAACTTCGCGAATGTTGAAGAAGCGGTCGCTTAAGAGCTTGATGAGGGCATTGGTGCCATCTGAGAAGCGGATGCGGATAGTCTTGCGGCTTAACCTCACTAGATTGCGCCACCGCTTGCACACCAAAGAAGCAGCTTCTTGGTCCTTCTTCCAATCCAGGTACTGGAATATTTCCAACATTATGTCGTCTGACAGTGCCGAATTTATCCGATCAAACAATCGTCTCTTCATCTTCACAATAATAATAATAATAATAATAATAATAATTAACCAATGTTTTCTATTTAGAAATAAGATTAAAACCTAGAATGCTGACTGCTGAGTATCGTATATGGTAAAACTTGCAGTGAATATATATATATAGTAGGGTGTAATATGGGATGGGCTACTGACATGGATCACGGTCCTCTGAAGTCCCAAAAGTTTGCTTCAAGACCAATTTCATCGTATGGCCCATGTTCAGTTTTTTTATTTATATTTCCAAAATCCCTAACTGATTAAAAAGTGCATTATTGGCCCCCGTTTGTGCTCTATTACATTATATTAATTTTTTCTCTCTCTTTATTTCAACCACAAATTCGTCAAATAAAATAATATTATACATAATTCTAAAATTTTTCATTACTTTTTCACAACGCTTTCTCCCATAAATTACAATTATAAAAATTTTCAACTCCCCAAAATAGGGGCCAAACAGGGTCTTACTCCTAACTTGTTATAGTTGAATAAATAAATTTTGAGAAAAGAGTCAAGGTAGCTGACTGTATGTACAATCTTGCATCTAAAACTCTAGTACTATGGTTGTCAATGGATTGAATTTTAATCTGAATTCAATCTGAATTCGATGAAATTAATGGGGATGGATTTAGGGTTTCAGTTCGATAACTCGATTAAGATTCGTCTCCGTTGTTTTGGGGGGAAAATTTTAGGCTCAATAAGTGTCGTTAACTAAATGAAGCAAATAGTGATATAGGTCAATTAGATCTGATTTATTATAATAATATAATATAAAATATATTTTATATATTATCGCATCCATTCTACAGAGTCTTCTATCGTGATGAAGCAAAAAATTCTCCATTCTGTTAGGGACCAATCAAGCACGTGAAGGGGATTACACATTCAAGTCAGACAATTATGATTACTAAATTGTTGCTTTTTCCTTAGAATAAAAGCTTGAATATTGCAAGCATAATTTCCAATTTCCAAAGTAGACATTATTACTTTTTTTACAAGAAGCTATTAAGCTATTTAACAACTTGATGCCATGAATAAAAGTATGGAATTATCATTGTCTTCAACCTTGTGTTGATTTGGGAGTTTTATTGGTTTTCTTGAATTAACCAAACACAGGAGGTCTAGGATCTCTCGAAGTGTCCTACCAAACTACCATCATAGGTCGTCAACGCAAAGACGATCCTTGGTCATTACCCGTTAAACGACCTATCACTAGATCTCAATCAAAGGGGCCTGACACATTCCTTTCTACCTAATTCCAGCTTCCTCTCCGAAAAAATTATCTGGAGCGTTCTATCATCGCTGGGTTTTGCCTTCAACCTAAGCCTAGCTCCTTCTCTCGATCGTACAGAAGTAAAGAATTTTCAGCAGTTACCTTAGGGTATAATTTTTTCGCATACGTGAAATTTTAGCTTGTTTCTTCTTTGTTTACCTCGATGTAGCTCAGGAGCTTAAGTTTTAGCTCAATTTTTTATTTGTTGTGTTCAATTTTTGTTCCATATTTGCTTTCTTGTAGATTTATTTCTTATTTTCTTCAGCTTTATTTAATATAAAATATGTTATTTTTTATGTGTATGTATGAAAACTTAGCTGGGTTTTTCTTTCTTTACCCTCATCTTCTTGAAAAGCTTAAGTTGTTATTCGATCTTTGCTTTTAACTTTTAGCGAGGATTACAAGAGCTTCATGTGGGTATACTTGGAGTGTTTTTAGTCCATCTGGGAGTGTTTACAGTTCCTTTGTTGTTGTTTGCATTTGTAGACCCATATAATGACTGCATAACTTCAAATGAGGATCAATTGGAAGCAAACTGACTTCATGTGTAAATTGACCCAAATGGACATATTCAAGTTCAGTAGGCTTAGGTTTTCCAGTTATGAGCATTTTGATGTGTGTGTTCATATTCTTTTGTAGATTAAATACATTGGAGAAAATAACGTATTTTGGAGCTTGAGATTGAGTCATGTGTGATCATAAAAAATTGGACTTGAAGAAGAGGTGAAACAAGGAAAAACTTGAAGTGAAAAAAAGGAAGAAACTTGGGAGCCACAGCGCCCAAGAAGCAGGAAGAAGACAGCGAGCTGGGCACCACGGCGCAACGATGCGAGAAAGGAAAAAAGCTGTGTTTATAATTTTTTCGGCCCAACCCAACTCCAATCCATGTTGTTATCTTATGAGGCTATAAATACAAGTTGGAAGAAAGGAAGAACGGCTTAGAAGACAACAAAAAGGAGAAATCATCTAGAGCATAAACGACAACGAATTGGAGGAGAATTCAAGAGGCAAAATCGTTTTTCTTATTCTTTTCTTCTCCATGTTCTTTAATTCCGAATTTAATATGTTATTTTTGGTAGTCATGAGCTAATTTCAATATCTAGGGTTTGATGTAACTAAACTTGAGGCATGTTTGGATTCTTTTATAGTTAATTCATTTGATTTTTCCGTTAATTCATTTGTGTTAATTCTTGCGCATTGCTTTCAATTACATGATCAATAATTGAATGATTTGATGCTTTAAAATTCGGCACTCGAGAGAGGAAAATTTAGGAATGATCTAAGAATAACACGACTTAGGAAATTATAGGTTTCGAGAGAAAGTATAATTCCTTTGAGGTTTATTTCATTTAAGAATCATGTGCTTATAATTTCTATAACATTAATTCGAAATAGAGATATTGAGATTAAAAGATAGAAATAGGTTCTAATCGACACTCGAGAGAGGGAATAGAATTTAATTTATGATTCTTGCCTATGAATTCAGGAAAAATCGATAGAAGTGACTATATATGTTAAAAACATTGTTGATAGTGAGGTGAAATCAATCCCTAAGCTTTCTCGCGTTGATATTCTCCTATAAATTGTTTTCAATTCATTTGAATTATTATACATTCATATATTTTAGGATAAAAACGCCGAACTTAGATTGATTCATCTAAATAAAGTAAAAGTTGAAATAATTATAGTACTTGGTAAGAATTAAATTACAATCCATGTGGGTTCGACACTTAACTCTACTATTATATTACAAAACTTGACACCGTACACTTGCAGTATAAATTCACGTTGCATAAAACGCGTGACAAGTTTTTGGCACTGTTGTCGATGATTGTTACTAATAATATTACCAATTAGTTTATATTTTAATTTCAATTTTCAATTTTGTTTTATTTATTTTATTGATATCTCTGATAGTTTCTTGGGTTGTTAATTTTAGCTGTGTATGTGAAGAGCGAGGAATCTGGAATTATTACTTGTTAATCCTTAACCAGAACGCACATTCCGCTTTCTAATGAGTATACAGAGGGACGAGCATGAAGCAATGACAGAACAGGAAGATAGGGCAGCAAATGATAATCAACAACGGGCTATCCGAGACTATGTCAGACAAGTTTCAATGATAACTACTCCGATATTGCCCCGCCAGGTAGTGGCTGCAACCAATTTCGAGCTAAAGCCAGGATTGATACACATGGTACAACAGAACCAGTTTGGGGATTCTTCAACATATGATCACAATGCTCATCTTGGTTCTTTTCTCGAAATCTATGATACCGTCAAGATGAATGGTATTACTGAAGATGTCATCAGATTCCGCATATTTTCCTTTTCCTTAAGAGATAAAGCCAAGGATGGCTCCAATCTTTGCCATATGGATCCATCACGACTTGGGAGGGGTTAGCTCAGAAATTTATAACAAAACTTTTTCCACCCTCTAAGGGGGCTCAATTGTGGAGTGAAATTGGTCAATTCAGATAATCAGACTTCGAGCCATTTTATGAAGCGTGGGAGAGATTCAAAGATCTGCTAGGAAGGTATCCTCAACATGGTTTTCAGAATTGGATGCAAATCGAACTCTTCTACAACGGGCTGAATGGTCAAACGAGGACAATAGTGGATTCTGCAGCAGGAGGAACTCGGATGTCCAAGACCCCGGATATGGCTTATTCATTGTTGGATAAGATAGCTACTATTAGCTATCAATGGCCAATTGAGCGTTCAAGTGCTAAGAAAGTTGCTGGCTTTTATGAGGTGGATCCTATCACAGCCCTTGCAGCTCAGATGTCATCTTTCACTACTCAAATAGCTATATTAACATCACATGGAACTCAAAAGAAAGCAGATTTCATCATGGCTGCTTCCACTTCATACCACGAGTCCAAGTCAAAAAAGGAACAAGTCCAGTGTGTGAATGACAGAAACTTCAATCAGAGAGAAAACTACTCAACAAACCAGTACCATACAGGACTGCAAAATCGTAGGAATCTCTCTTATGGTAACAACGCGAATGTGCTACAACCACCATCTGGGTTTAATAATCGAGCTTCTTCTGAAGGAAAGCCATCACTGGAGGATATTTTGGGAACTTTCATCTCAGAGACTAGATTGAGGTTCAACAAAGATGAGTCAAAACTTGACAACATCGAGACTCATATGACCAACTTGGGAGCCACGATGAACAATTTGGAGGTGCAAATTGGTCAGATGGCAATTGCAATACAGTCACTACAGAAAGGAAAATTTCCTAGTGATACGATGGTTAACCCAAGGGAGCACTACAATGCCATCACATTAAGGAGTGGTAAAGAAGTTGAAGAAAAAAAGGTTAAATGGCCTACACCAGATCCCATACTTACAGATGAAGAGCAGAATGAAAAGCAGAAGATCAAAGTAGAAGCAAAAAAGCAGATTAATCAACCTTACTCAATCTCATTTCCTGACAACCTACCTATCTTGAAGCTCCAGCTACCATTTCCACAAAGATTCACGAAGAAGAAATTTGATGAGCAGTTCGCAAGGTTCTTGGAAGTCTTCAAGAAAATCAACATCAACTTTCCTTTTGCAGATGCCTTGGCCCAAATGCCTAACTATGCCAAGTTCTTAAAGGAAGTGGTGTCAAAGAAGAGAAAGTTGGATGAGTTTGAGAAGGTTAAGCTGATAGAAGAGTGTAGCGCCATTCTTCAGAAGAAGCCTCATCAAAAATTGAAAGATCCAGGCAACTTCATTCCTTGCAATATTGGTGGTATCACATTTGATAAAGCATTGGGTGACCTTGGAGTTAGCATTAACTTGATGCCCCTATCAATGTTCAAAAAGTTAGGTCTGGGAGAAGTGATTTCCACAACCCTCACCTTGCAACTGGCAGACAGATCAATTACATACCTCAAGGGCATTATTGAAGATGCATTGGTGAAGGTCGATAAGTTCATCTTTTTGGTGGACTTTGTGTTGGACATGGAGGAGAATGAGAAAGTACCGTTGATTCTTAGTAGACCCTTCTTGGCTACTGGAAGAGCGTTGATTGATGTACAAGAAGAGAAGTTGACACTGGGGATTAATGAGGAGCATGTCGTGTTCAGCATACATCAACATGAAAAATCCTCATAAAAAGTTAACACCTGCCATATGGTCCAATCAATTGAAGAAGTGAAGGGTAAAAATTGTAAAAGAACATTGTTCCATGACCCTATAGAGGAATACATGGCAACTAGTTACTCAAAGATTGCTACAACTGCTACTAAAAGCTATACAATGACCAAGGAAGTAGCGGATTTCATTTTAACTCAAGAAGTCGATCCACCTGATAGAACGAAGAACTACATTGAAGAACCTATGAAACCTCCCAACATTATCAAATTAAAAGTGGTTTCGGAAGCTATACCAGAGTTAAAACTATTCAACTCTATTGGCCATGCTACAGTAAAGAAGAATACAATGGGAGGAGAGGGGGGTAAAGTTTAGGAAGAAGAGAGAAGTGCCACCTGACGATCCAACGTAGACACCTCAGTTATGTCAAGCTAATGACGTTAGAAGAGCGCTTCTTGCGAGGCAACCCAAGCTTTTGTTTTTTATTTATTTATTTATTTTTAATTATAAGATAGTTATTTAAGAGTTTATTTAGGAATTTATCAGCCATAACCAATCTCCTCTTAGGTTTTTGAGTAATCAAGTTGGTTATT
>CAIGRB010158154.1:8340-27728 GCA_903798255.1 Fraxinus quadrangulata
AATTCTAATTTCAAGAATATATTAGGGTGGATAATTTAATTAAAATTAAATATTAATTAAATATTAGATTAGAGTCCAGCTCTTATTTAATTCAATTAACATTTTAATTTACGATAAAACTTCTAAATAAAATAAAATTCAATTTAGGGTCAAAGTTTAATATTTAAGTTAAAATCTAATTTTAAAGAAAATATAAAAAGTTGTCAATTTTAAATATAATTTTAAACGGATCAAAATTGACAATATGGGTCAAAACCCATTTGAAAATCAAATTTCAAACCAATTTAAATTCAAATTCAAAACTCTTTTTAAATAGTTTGCAATAAATTTGACCTATTTATAAATTATCAACTGAGTCCCCAGATTACGTAAATTACGAAAATGACCCTCCCTTTTTAAAATAGTAGCTTGACCTTTTTATCAATAATTGCAGGCGAGAGCCTGCAATTTCAAAAATTGCATCAAAGGCCCTCGCCTCCAAAACACCCCAAACCTCCGACTGAAAACCTTAGAAAAATCGCCCCTCTTCTTGCGGTGCCACCAGCGACTTATAGTCTCCACCATGGAGATGTCGACCACCGCTGTTCAGTAGCGGCCTTGCTGCAGTGCGAAGCCCTGCGGTGTAGTAGCTGCGCTTCGGCACTACTGTGGTTATCACAGTGGCGCTCGCTACTACACCTTGCAGCGACGGCGAGCGCTACTGCTACAGCTGCGAATGTCGCTGCTACAGCGTGCAACTGCGACTGTCGCAACTGCTTATGGTCTGTTTTCCAGTAGCGCTGCGTGCGCGCAGTGCCGCCCTTGCCGGCGGTGCCATGTTTTTTTTAGATCCAATTATTTGACGAAAAAAATATTTTCTTTTTCAAAATATATTTTTGAAAATTAAACAATTTTCAATTCTCATCACGAATCTGCTTTATATTTAGATAGAAACTGTGATAGAATAATACCTTTAATGAATTCTGCAAATTCATTTGCTGATTCTTGAACTCGAATGATCATGATCGACAATCCAAACTGTCTAATTATCTAGCCTCCATACATTTTTCAAACTCTAGCAACCTATTAATATAAGTACAAACGGGCTTAACCCGTCTGTTAAACTTAACCCGGTCCAATATTTAATGAATCAAATTAATTAATTAATCCAATTAATTAATTCTGACATATTAATAAACAACTCAATTAATTAATTAATTATCCAACACATGTCAATTAATTAATTGATAAATCTCATTCTGGTGGTTTTCTTTTGTGTGTGACATTTTAGGTTCCCTATCACAATACCTAACAATGCGAAATATTATTTTGATCTAATCAAAATTGATAAATTAAAGTACCCCTTTTAATTTATCACCAATTCACGTCTGTCGACCCAAATTGATATCTAGCAATCTGTCAAGGCAATTTATGTGACGGGAAATGTCACATGGTGTGACAAAATCAAACTCGTTCATTTACCGTGAAACTATAATCCTTTCATCAATATGATCCGATCAATTACGAGATATAGATATGTGTCAATCTTGTTTATCGATCATTTCTTTTATCCCACTATTAAGTCAATGTAAGTCGAAAACTCATTTTCGACTTTTCGACTTACGAGCTACCTTGACCAAGGATTTCATTATCAACTTAAGTGGATAAATGTATATTACAACCTTCATATGATTCTTGACATACCCGAACGATGATGTATTAGTGACCCTTGGCAGAGTAACATCCAATGTCACAAAAGTATGATTATCCTCATATAAGGTATCATGATGACCTCAAGTCATAAGCCTAATTTCACTATCGAACGTTAGAGATTAACCACTGACACTCAGATAGTTATCCACATGAAATCTCCTCAACGGGTCTCCAATGTTTTGTTCTATAACAAAATATCCACGTGTTCATTCAAGTGTCATCACACTTTACCTTGTGAAATCAGCTACTTATTTCACAAGTAAAATGCTACACATGATGGTCTATCTGTAATAACGATATCAGTATCTCGTTATTACATATGACCATAAACAATTTAAGATTCAATCAAATATAATTTATATCTCACAATCACAACTCCTTGTGATTAACAATTTACTAAGACTTGAATCTACGGATTCTATTATTTAATTTATTAGAATATTAATTTTATTAAATAATAGATATTGCCATAAATAGGCATTGATAATATATATTAAAATTGTTTATGTTCCAAAATTGATTGGACATAGGGTATTACACTTACAATGCTTATCTTTGTAACTTGACATCCAATATCTATATATTACATATAAAGAAAAAGAAATATAAAAATGAACCCACGTGACTATGTACACGTTTTGTTGTAAGTTGTCGAGATACAATTGATATGATTTTACAAGTTAATATTATACAAATTAATTATTAATAATATTTGGAACATGGAGACATTCTGGCTTATATGTGCTTATATTATCTTCTAGAATAATTAATATTGTATATTCATAGTTTATTGAATTATATTTTAAGATTAATGTGAAATGAGGAAGTAATCGAACCTTCGCACATAATCCTATTTTCACCAATTGGATCCCAAAGTAAACGAACCTTCGCACATAATCCTATTTTCACCAATAGGATCCCGCAATGCTTATTGCATGCTCCAATTTGAAATGTGATTTAATTTATTGTAATTTCTACCAAACTTCATTGTTCAAAATTTAACTATCTCCATTTTTCTTAAAGAGATAAAATTGTGTGATTTCTTATAACTCATTTTTCCTGAAATTGTGTTTATGCCGCAAATATTGTAATGTCTTTTAAGAGTTTGGTCTTTTATGGTTCAAAATATCTATGTTATAACATGTTTCACTTGTTTGATCCGTCTATGTAATATATTGTTAAATTTGTAATTGTACATCTACGAGTTACAAATAAATATGTAAAAAAGGGGGGGGATTGATATTTAAGGATATGTCTAAATGGTTAAAATTAAGTGAGTGTGTCAGAATTTCTTATTAAATGGTAATGATTTAGGACTCTTCGGCAAGTTCATTTTGTGGGCTGCTACAAATATCTATTATCTTCTATGCTAAAAGTAAACCGTTAAAGATTTTAGATAAGTAAACCTCCAACTATCTTCATTTTTATGTTACTTCGTTAAATGTTTAAATGTGTTACGAAATTGTTATTATGTGAACTTGACACTTGATTCATCACGCTTTATGTCGTTTATGTTTTCATGACATACTCATGCACGTCAATACATCCATAAGCATACATGAAATTTTAAGAGATAAAATATTTCCAAATATTAATGGGCTACTGAATATTTTAAAAAGATATGTATCTCAAATGCTTTTATTATGAGATGTATATTTATGCATGAGGTTTGCTTATTGAGCGTTTTCATGTTATCCCTCCCCTCTTTCAGATGATGAAGACGAATTGATTCGAGATGACGACTTGTGGCGACATAGACTCAATATCATCACGTTTAAATATTGAGATCGTTTTGCAAAAAAATTAAAAACATTTAGCCTCTGCTTGATGGGGATAAAATCAGATTTTTAGTAAATTTTGATAGAAGTTGATGAAATGTGTGGTTGAAACTTTATTGGAACCGTCAAATATATAATTTAAATGAATTGTTGACTTTGACTTAAATTAAAATCTAAATTTTGATAGAAGTTGATGAAATGTGTGGTTAAAACTTTATTGGAACCATCAAATATATAATTTAAATGAATTGTTGACTTTGACTTAAATTAAAATTTAGATTTTAATTGATACCAAATAGAGGCTTAATTCAATTGAAGTATTTTATTATTGTACATATTACTTTTATAAATGAAGTCATTGATGTTTATTATGTTAAAAAACACTAACAAATTGACAAACTAAAATAAAACATAACTACTAAACTAATAAAATAAAATAATAACTGATAAACTAAAAATCTCCTTGGCATCTTCTATCCTTTCCCATGCAACTATCCCAAGGCCGTGCCAGTGGATGAGGACCTGTTGCTTGCCATGGATGCTCCTTGAGTCGAGGACTGCTTGGGGAGAAGTTGGTCCATCTTTTGATGGTGTGAAATCAACCGGAATGTCTACCTGTGTTGGGATAGCTTCGTCTAAAGTTTCTTGAGAAGAGAAACGTAAGAAATCGGGTATACTTAGGATGAGGAAGGGAGTTCTAGCTTATACGCAACCGCCCCAATCCTTGCAACATGACCGACCCTTAAACTTTTGAGGCCCTAGATGAAATATTATCATGAGGCCCCTACGCATAATTGTTTTACGAGCGTATTAGCATCAAACATGGTCGAATTAAACAATTTTTCATGATGAGAAACATTAGACATATGGTACTCGCTCACCATTTGATTTGTTCGACAATCAATTTTCATGTTCAAGAAGAAAAAAAATCATATTTACCCATTAAATTAAAATATTTTATGATATACTACAAAAATTTTTATATATCATATATAATACGTATTATATAAAACAACAAAAAAATGTCTTATTGTAACTAATTAATCTTCTTGAAATTCCTAAATTCCTTAAACTAACCGTTAATTAGTCCTGAAATGTTCCAATAATCAAGCTAATTTACATTGTTTTTATTTACTAAAAATTATTCATTTTTTCCTTAATGTACTTTCAGAATAAAAAAAGGTGGATAGTAAAATTGAAATTAAAATTTATATTAGTATCATATGTAATTTGCACATTTCATAAGGGATAATTGTTTTGGGCTTTCAAAAATTTTTTTGAGGCCCCCTTATACCTCTCATTTGCTACCACCTCTAATTATATCACCACAGCTAAATTTCTTCTGACGAAATCCGTAGTAGCATATGGATAATGCAGGGGAATAAAGTGCATGTACTAGACGATCATCTACTACAAGGATCATCTACTACAAGGATTGTTGTGTAACCTTGGAGCTCGGCAACCCCTCAATGAAATTCATGGATATGTCAGTGTGAGATGGGTTCTGAAAACTTCCCCGATCTATTAAAAAAAATTAAATTAAATTACACTAAGGGTGCGTTTGATTGCAAACATGGAATTTACATAGAAAGAAAATAAATTCTAGGTAATTGAATTGCCTAGAAATAATTTGCATGGAAAATGCCAATTAAATGTGTTTGATTGACTTAGTTTTCAACCTAGAAAATATTGTCATTTTCCATCTTTTGGTGTTTGATAGTCATTATTTTCCATGGAAATAATCATTTTTTTCCAACTTTTGTTGTTTGATATCCATTATTTTCCATGGAATTTGTCACCTTTTCCATGGAAATTGTAACTTTTCTATGAAAATTATTCAATCAATTTTTAGAAGGATTGTTCAATGGTGCCTTTAATCTCTGCACAAATATAATTCGGATGCAAGATGAATTTAATACGTAACAAAAACTTAAACAGATAGTTGAATATTATATTGAGGTGGCTCGGGTCATGAAAGAAATCCATAAAAACACACAATCAGGTGCAATTACACTTTTATTTATGGGGTTCAGTAGCTTTCATATCCATTGTCTCAAAATATTTGGTGCCCTCCAGTTGATCAAGTGAAAACCTTAAAACATTAACCAACTATACAAGTAGATCTATGGATCATATTATAAAATTCAAATCAAATGTAATTATTAGATAACCAAATAATCAATTCAATGAATAATGAATATAGTTTGTCCAACATAGTACAGATCAACTAAAACAAATAAAAAAAATTCAAAAAATCTCTATTGTTAAAAGTAGCAATTCAAACCAACATAGATATCATACTTTTACATATGGTTGTTAAATTATCCAAGCCGCTATCCTAAAGTAGTGGAGGTGGATCACGACAAAGCTTCTCATATACCATATCCCACATGAATTCTTTATCAGTCAAGCTCATAAATACTCTAGTAGACTCTTGTCCGACTGAAATACTTTCATGACTTGCATTACGTCACACTTGTCTAAGTTCATGCCTTGTAATTTTTCCGGAACCAATTGCCAATTGATGTGGTTTAGCGTATCTAACGTAGCCATTGTAAATTCCTCCTTTCATCAATTGTAATTTCTAACTTTTAAGCAATCAATGATCGATCAAGTTACTTTCAGTGCATCTCAATTTTATGTTGCAAGCTTTCTACAAATAGTAATCAAATTTTCTTTCATCCTGAATCGACCGAGAGAAGGTGGGAGGTAGTTTAGCGGAGTAGACTACTACCGTACGGTGTCCCTTTCTGTACTAAGAAGAAATGCACCCCGTGAAAGTTGGTATCAGAGCTGCGGCTCAAGACCCTCGATAAGAAAGCTGTGGATCCAATTACATCGAATACCACAGAAGTCATAGACCCTCAAAAGAGGAATACGAAACAGCCTGTAGATACGCTTGAGGTGACAACTACTAGGTTGTGCTATGTCGTGAAGGGCTTCGAGGAAAAATTTGAGGTGGCAGAGATGAAAATTCATGAATTACACATCCAATTGGATGAAAGCCCAAGGGCTTGCACATCAATGATTGAAGTTGTTGCTATCTTGCCTGATCTGCAGGATGAGATGGAAGCGTTGAGAGCTCAATTACTAGTACTTCAACGTGCGATTGGCAATGGGAAAGCCCCCACACGAGGGCATGTTCCTAGGCTTAGAATTTCAGAACCGTGTACCTACGGAGGGGCACGCGATGCAAAAGAAGTCAAGAACTTCTTGTTTGATATAGAACAATACTTTCTTGCAACTTTGATTAAAGATGAAGCAAGAAAGATTACAACAACTACCATGTATCTTGGTGGAGATGCAAAACTATGGTGGCTAACAAAGTATGCTGATATTCAGGCCAACATGGTCTGAATAGATTCTTGGGATCTCCTCAAGGAAGCGATCAGATTGCAGTTTTTCCCAAAAAATGTGTATTATCAGACACGACGGACACTACGAGAACTGAAACATACAAGCTCCATCAGGGAGTATGTGAAAACCTTTTCAGGACATATGCTGAATATTCGAGATATGTCGGAAAAGGATAAACTATTCATCTTCATGGAAGGGTTGAAACTGTGGACACGCATGAAACTTTAGAGATAGAAGGTTACTAATTTAAGCGCGGCCATGGAAGCCACTGAATGCTTAAGTGACTATCAATTGGAATCTAGAAAAGATCGACATTCGAAGAATAGTCAAACTATTAGAGGTGGAAACAGACCTTACAGACCCAGCTCGAACTCAAATGGGGAAGAGCGTTACTCTCAAAATAAGGAAGAAGCCTATCAAGACACCCGTCAGAGTAACTTGCAGGAAAACTACCAAAATAGCCATCAAGAAAACTATAATGGTAGCAGCAATAACAATTGGAATAAAGGAAAAGCAACGGAGGGCAGATCTGATGCCACTCCTAAATTGATGTGCTTTTTATGTGAAGGATCCCATCGGGTGGCAGAGAGTCCTCAGAAATGGATGGCGAATGCATATTGTCAACTAGCAAGTGGTAGAATGAGTTCAAAGCAAGATATCCCACAAGCTAGCTGTTATGGTGAGATCGACTTGGAAGATGATGTAGTTTGGCATTCTTACATCGATGTAATACACTATTGCACTGAGCTACTGAAAATGGTAATGTTCCCTCAAAAGAGATAAAGGTGGAAGAATTGAAGGCTCGCATTTGAAGGGCCAAATGCCTAATGTACATTGATGTGAAGATCAATGGAAAGCCAATCAAGGTGATGGTAGATACTGGTGCTACCTACAACTACCTTACAAGTATTGAAGTGCAGCGACTTGAACTTGTTCTGGAGAAAGGTAGTGGAAAGGTCAAAGTAATCAGCTCCACTTATCAACCAATAGTTGGAGTAGCGAAATCTGTGTTGCTTAAAGTGGGTCCTTTCGAGGGAAGGACAAAATTGTCTGTAGTTTAGATGGATGACTTCAAGCTAATTTTGAGATTGGAATTTATTTGGGGTACTAAGACAACAGTGTTGCCATATTTCGATTCATTAACGCTGATGGGTAGTAAACCGTACGTCATCACTACCCAAGCTGGTGAGAAAAGTATCTCGACCTTGCAATTTAGTAAGGGTTTCAAAAGGATTAAACCCTCATTTTTGTGCACTCTTCGATTAGAGGAGATTGAAGAGGCGACTAGTCAATTCCTAAACCTATCAGGAGGCTTATTATGAAATTTGAGGACATCATGTCAGATGAGTTACCAAAGAAATTGCCACCAATGAAGGCAATTGATCATGAGATTGAACTTATTCTGGATGCCAAACCTCCTACCAGGGCACCCTACCGTATGTCTCAGCAGAAGCTTGAAGAGCTTCGAAAAAAATTAGGAGAAATGTTGGAAAGTGGGATTATCATGCCTAAGCTCCCGTGTTGTTTCAGAAAAAGGCCGATGGTTCTCTTAGAATGTGCTGCGACCATTGAGCTTGAACAAAATCATTGTAAAGAATAGTTATCCTATTCCGGTAGTCACCAATTGCTTTGACCGACTGAGCCGGGCTAGATACTATACAAAGATTGATCTCAGGTCCGGATATTGGCAAATTCGGATCAAGGGGGGAGATGAAGCAAAGACTACGGTGGTAACAAGATATGAAGCCTTTGAATTTAAAGCGATGCCTTTTGTCTTAACAAACACTCCAACAATGTTTTGTACAATGATGAATCAGGTACTTCAAGGTTTCTTAGATGATTTTGTAGTGGTTTACCTGGACGACAAAGTCATCTATAGCGAGACATTGGAGGAATATGTGCAACATGTGAGGTAGGTTTTCAATCGGCTATGAGAGAATGAACTCTATGCCAAACCATCTAAATGTTCATTCGCTCAGACGTTTATCAACTTCTTGGATCACATCATCGAACAAGGCAAAATATGCATGGATTCGAAGAAGGTTACAAAAGATTGGCCACCACCAAAGAATGTCCATGATGTGTGTTCATTTCTTGGGTTATACAATTACTATCAAAGATTTATGAAAGGTTACTCTGAAATTGTATTACCACTTATTGAATTGACAAAGAAGGATAATGATTGAGACTGCTCATCCCAATGTCAAGATACTTTCGAAAAGTTGAAGAAATCTATGTGCACGAACTCAATATTAGCCTTACCGGATGTGACTAAACCATTCGAAGTGCATACCGATGCTTCAAAATTTTTCATTTGGTGGAGTCTTTATGCAAGAAAGACATCTAGTGGCATATGAGAGCCGAAAGCTGAATCAGGTAGAACGTCGTTACTCGACGCAGGAAAATGAGTTGTTGACGGTAGTCCATTACCTTAGAGGATGGCGTCACTAATTGCTCGTGTCTCCATTTATTGTGAAGACAGATAATACTGCGGTTAGTCACTTCATGTCCCTACCGAAACTATTAAGCAAACAAGCTCGTTGGTAGGAACTTCTTTCAGAATTCAATTTTATGCTAGAGTATCGCCCTAGATCTAGTAATCATGTTGCCGAGCTGACTTGGCCACCATTTGCTCTATGGCCACCCTTTCAGGGAGCACAATAGCCACAAACATAAGGTTCCAAATTCGGGTACTTTTAGATAAAGATCAGGCTACTCAATATTTGGTCGACCTCATCAAGCAGGACAAAACTCGTCAGTTTTGGCTTGATACGGACTTAGTGAAGATTAGGGGAGACTGCATCTATGTTCGCAAGGGCGGAGATTTGAGGAAATCACTAATTACAGAATGGTATGACATGATTTGAGCAAGGCATCCTAGAGAGGAACGCACTTTTGCACTACTACAACATGTGTATTACTGGCCTCAAATGCAGGACAACATTGCAACTTATGTAAAAACCTATCTTATTTGTCAGCAAGATAAGACAGATCACCAAAAAAAGTCAGGCTTGCTTGAGCCCCTTTCCGTCCCTACTAGACCATTCGAGAGTGAATCGATGGACTACATTGTTGGATTGTTAAAAGTTGGAGATTTTGGCACTATCATCGTCATGGTTGACCGTCTATCGAAGTATACTACTTTCATCACAGTACCCAAGTATGTATTAGCCGAAGAGACAACTCAATTCTTCTTCAAACATGTTGTCCAATACTGGGAACTGCCTAAGGACATCGTTAGCGATCGGGATTCTCGATTTACTAGTACATTTTGGACCGAGTTGTTCAAACTTCTTGGTTCAACTTTGAGCATGAGTTGTAGTTTTCACCCGCAGAAAAATTGGGTGAAACTTTTGGATGCGGCTCAGATGTGTTTCAATGCCCAAAAGAGCTCTTCCACCAATAAGAGTCCTTTTGAGATTGTTACTAGCCGCAACTGTTACTCTCTCATACTTGGATATCAATCAAAGTACCAAATCCCCTCAAGCAAAAAACTTCTCTCAATATCTTGAGAAAGCTCAGAAATGGTACAAAAAGTCTGCAGATCTAAAGTGTTGTTTCCTTGAATTTAATGTTGAAGATCTGGTAATGGTTAAACTCTTCGATAGAAATTGTTATAAATCGACAATAGGGAAATACTCAAGATTGGTACGAAAATATATTGGATCATTACCCATCGTGAAGAGAATTGGAAGAGTCGCATATAGAGTTGCACTCCCTTCATGGTGCAAAATTCACAAGTTCCTTTATGTTGGTGTACTTAAACTATACTTTGCAGGCAACGAGGACGCATTCAGAAATGAGCCAAAGCGAACTGTGTTTGAACTAAGAAAAGCCAGAAAGAAGGTTGCTAAAGCTATATTGGACCATCGTACTACTCGAGCTTCTAGAAAATATCATCAAGAGTACTTGGTCAAATGGAGCGGATGCTGCAGCGAGGAGAATACTTGGGAAAAAGAAAAAGACGAGCTTTCAAACCATTAATTGAAGTATATCATTCATCGATGGCTCTGAGGACGTCGCCAAAACAAATGGGGGAGGAATATCAAGGACCGCAACTTTACTTAAACCTCTTGACCCAATCGCAGTCGTAGTTTGCCCAACTTCGATCGCACATTGTAAATATTAGTTCAGTTGGAGTTGTAATTTCCTTTTCATTGTAATAGTTTATTTCAATTATAAAATATATTTGATATTAGTAAACATTTAGTATGATTTCTGGTCATTTAAACGTCTACTACTATTATTTATATTTTTGTTCCGCAAGCTATTATAGAGGGTATTAGTCTTTCAAAAATCTTTCAAGTTTTCTGGTGTTCGCACCCTGCACCAGCCATTGTAATTTTCTACTTTCGTCAATTGTAATTTTTAGCTTTCAAGCAATCAATGAACAAGTTACTTTCAATGCATCTCAATTTTATGTTGGAAATTTTCTACAATTAGTCATCAAATTTTCTTTCGTCCCGAATCGACCGAGAGAATGCGGGAGGTAGTATAGCGGAGCAGACTACTGCCGCATGGTATTTCTTTCTATGCCAAGAAGAAATGCACCCTGTGAAACTAGGTATATGTATACATAAGAAGGCTTAAATTAATAAAATGTGACTTACCTAATTTGATAGTTTTATGCACTTGTGGGCTTTAGCACATTAATGATACATGTATGTATATATGAACAGTAAGGTTGGCTTCAAGTAAACTGAATGGATTAGTTGGAATTCACAATTCAGTCTAAGTTCACTTATTTTAGTAGATTCTTTGTTTAGTTTAATTCCATTCCTTCATTAGTAAGCCCATGCTTGACAAATATTAAAATGAGAATTTTTTTTTTGGGAAAATGAGTTTTGGAACAGTGATTTTTTAGAGATTGTGTGGCTAACAAGTAGAAAAAATTTTGAATTTACTTGGCATAATATTTTATTATCAAAACGAGTGATTGAAAATGAGTTTGGAAAAAAAAATTTGTTTTAATGATTTTCAATCAAGGACTAAATGGATGGGGGGAACATGTGTAAAATTGGTACTTGTTTTGTGGAGTATGGATTTGATAGCTATAATTTAGATGTTAATCAAAGGAGATATCGATATAAGAAATGAAATTGAAAGAGGTGGATGGAATTTAACGAAATGAAAAGGGATTAGCGAATTTGGTCAAGTGGGATGATTAGTTGATAAATTATTAAGGTGGATAATGATATTTGTAACACCCCAAATCTAGATATCTAGATTTGGAAGTAGTATCATTAAATTTTCTCTTAAAATCATTAAATGGAAAATAGATAGGATAAAGATTATGTTATGGCTTGCTATTGGCATTTGCCACGTGGCCAACCTAGTGAAGTTATGGACCCACTCCTGCAGAACCGTCATCTATAGAAGACGAGGCCTACATGGTAATTTTATTTCAATGATTGTTGTAGACATACCGAAAAGGCCCAGGTCCGAGGTTCCAACCCAGCTAGTGGTTGCTCACATGCAGAGATCCCGCATTTATTATAGAAATCTTATTTGAATGATTGTTATGACTTTTGTAAAAAGTGTATTTATATCTTGTCATGTCAATAGGATGTAAGGACATTAAATGCTTTGTAAAACTAGGAAGTCAACATGATGGTTGGGATTTGATGCTTCGGCTGAAGGGATGAGGCCACGTGTAATGTCATCTAAGGGTTAACGTTACATTTGTAACACTATAAATACCCCCACCATGTAACAATTGAAGGCTAATGCAACTTTAGATACTTGGAGCAACTTGTTTTATTCTCTTATATTGATTCGCAATCTTTGATCTGAGTTCATAACGATTGGTTATTATCATACAATCGTATCTTGGATATCTGGCTAGAACCCGAATGGCAACATCTCGTGTCATTGAGCTTCTCTTACGTCCAATTTTGGAGTGATCTCGACCGTTGATCGACCTTTACGTGTTGGATCTAGCTTATGCATGTACGAGTGGGTCCGGCATCTGTTGGAAGCATATTTTGAGGCCAACAGATTAGCACCGTCTGTGGGAAATCACGCTATAACTGTGAGCAATCCCGTAGAAAAAGATTTCTAAGAAAATAGTTCGGGCATCCCCCTTGAAAAAGGATTTGTTCTCAAAAGGAAGCCCCTAAAAGAGAGAGTTTTAGTTTTAAGCTTGGAAAGAGATGAGCTCAGAATGTGACGCCCCTCCCAGTCGTGTGAGGGAAATCGATGATGAAGTACCTGCCACGGTCACCCCAGTGGGTCGACTCGACCCCACCATCATCACAGACGAGGCGGGATAAAGATGGCAGCTCAACTCATCAGGGAAATATCCACCATGGCAACTAACATGAGAAGCATTACCAACTAAAATTTAGCAATGCAAAAGCTATTGAGACAAATGCAAAGCCAATGAGGCCTACCAATCCCTCTTTACGCACCTTAAGGACAGCATCAATGGGAAGACGAAGTACAAAGTCAGAGAGTACACCCTCCCAGGCATACCAAAGAACTCAACCCCCTCGAAAGAGAAGTGAAAGTTGACATTTCCTCCAATTATGCATCTGGCAAACCCACCGAGGCTCCATTCAATGAGGACGGTAATTTTCTCCCAAAATATGAATATGAAGCTAAGCCTCAGAGGTCTGTCAGTGTATTCGACTGAATCAGCCCTACAAATCAAGGGCCCAGGCGGCCTCAGCAACATGAAATCCTAGCACATAAGGACAAGCCTCAGCCCCGACCTCAAGAGACTTGGCAACCGGAGGAAAGGCAAGAGAATGTCCCCCATGTTGCCCCACCTAGAAATAGGCCTCAAATGAGGGAGGCGGATGCAAGGAACCAAGCGGCCCCTCTGCCCAACAGCCCAGGTATGAGGCAGATGAAAACTATGATTTGGATAGACCCCAGTGACCTTGTGACTTAGATGGTGATGATGAGAATCTATCCTTCTCACAAGAATTGAAGAATGCCCAGGTACCTAACCACTATGTGATTCCTAAAATACTGAAGTATGATGGGAGAGGCGACCCGGCTAAACATTTAAATACCTACAAGACATACATGAGCCTAAGAGGTGCCACTCCCACTGTAAAATGCAGAGCCTTCTACTTAACTCTTAGTGGAGCGGCTGAAATTTGATATAGCGGGCTACCACCCGGTAGCATCAGGAGCTGGTCGGAGTTCAAGAACATATTCTTGAAGAGATTCGTAGTGAGCAAGGAAGTAGATACCCCTATTCAGCGCCTTCAGGACATGGGACAACAGCCTGAAGAATCCCTGAAAAGCTTATTATTTCGTTTTATCGATGAAATGACATATTATGTTCAAGTTACTAATCGTGAGGCCCTATCCGCATTACAGGGAAACCTAAACATGAATACCCTATTTTGGAAAGATTTCAAAATCAGGATCCAACTACTTATGATGCATTGTTAGAAATGATGAGGTGGGAGATTATCAACGAAAAGTTGATCGATCACAGAAATAGGGCCAGTAGAGGCCTCCAACCTCAGCAAAGACAACGAGAGAGAGGACCCACCTCCCACCTGATGGATTATCAATGGAACCAAATCGGTAACGAGATCGCCCCCAACTCAAGGTAGGCACTTGCCACGACCACCTTAAACGCGGTGCCCACATTAGCCTACGAAAATGTCATACCCGAAACCAACACCCAACGAACTGAACTGGCACAACAGGCCCCCTGAAGAGGATGAAGCCAAGGGCGAGGTTTGGGACCTAGAGATAGGCTAAACCCCTTAAATACTGTATATATCATCATTCTTACAGCTATAATAGGGCAAACTGCAGAGACATTGCCTACCACCCCAGGCAGGTGAGTCCCCAAAACAATCAACTAATTGATTCACAATAGAGAAATAGGCCCTCACCTAGGCATGAGAAGGCCACCCCCCACCATCGGGAGTTGTCTCTCCAAAGGAAGAGAGATTATGAAGAGGAAATAACAAGAAATGGGTAGCGGTAGCGAGAAAGCCATTAGGTCCGTGTGGATAACGTCCCCATCCATGAGATCGACACTAACTTTGGAGGACCATATGTCGATGGAAAGATAAGGAACTCCCAGAGGAACTATGGTAGAGAAGCTAAAGGTCCCCTGTTAACCAGCTATATAGTGAACAACAGTTCCCGAAGGAGTCAGGTACCTTCTATTATGTTCACTCAAGAAGACGCAGAGGAAGTCCACTTTCCCCATTGCAATGTCCTTATGGTAAGTGCCGTAGTGGCCCGAAATGGGCTGAAGCAGATGCTAGTGGATAACAGGAGCTCCATCAACATCCTTTTCGGAACTATTTTTGACAAAATGATTTTGGATCATAAACTAACCCCTATCACCATCCCATGTATAGATTTATGGGGGATAGTATAATTTCGAGGTGTAAAATCACGCTTGCAGTGGAAATGGTGGAGCCACCCCAATCGGCTTTGAACTTTATGGAGTTTTTAATAGTTGATAGTAGGTCAGCTTACCACGAAGTATTGGAAAAATCCGCATTGAAAGATTTGGGAGCCATCACCTCCATCGATCATGGAGTGGCAACGGTAAAGGACGACTAAAGGGCAGCTCGAGAATGCTACCTAAATTTCATCAGAAAGGTAAAATCCATGGTAATGGCTGATGTGGAAAATGGAGGGTGTGCATCTACTTTTTCGATATCAACAAGGCCTGTCCCAAGGACAATTTTCCCTCCCCAAGATAGATCAACTAGTAGACTCCACTGCGGGATATGAATTACTAAGCTTCATGGATGCCTATCTTGGCTATAATCAAATTTCCATGTACTCGACGGATGAAGAGAACACTTCTTTTATCATGGATAGAGGTCTTTATTCCTACAAGATGATGCCTTTTGAGTTAAAAATGTCGGAGCCACTTACCAAAGGCTTGTTAAAAAGATGTTTACCGACCTCCTTGGCAAGACGATGGAGGTATATGTAGATGACATGCTCGTTAAGAGTCTGAAAGTGTATGATCATATAGCCCATTTGAATGATACCTTTTGAATCCTAAGAAAACATCGAAACTCAAATGGATTGAGGAGTGTGAAGAGGCCTTCCAAGAGCTGAAAAAGCACTTAGGACAGGCTCCCCTCCTCTCGAAACTCAAACCTGGAGAGGCTCTACAACTATACTTGGCTATCTCAAATGAAGCCCTTAGTGTCGTACTTATCAGAGAAGAAGGCACTACCCAACTACCGATTTACTAAATTAGCAAGGCATTACTAGCGTCGAAAACTCGATACCTGGATATGGAAAAGCTAACCTTGGCATTGATCACCGTATCAAGAAAGTTGAGGCCTTATTTCCAAGCCCATATGATATATGTGATGACCAATTTCCCACTTCGACAAGTGCTTCAAAATCCAGAGGCCTCGTGGAGACTATTAAAATGGGTACTAGAGTTAAGTGAGTTTGACATTCTCTTTAAGGCAAGAACAGCCATCAAGGGCCAAGCCCTAGCTAACTTCATGGCGGAGTATGCCAATTTCCCTGAAGTGGACAAAATTATGGAGCTCGCTGAGCCCCCCCACATGGAACTTGTTCATAGATGGGTCGGCTGAAGATGTAGGCTCAGGGGCAGGAGTGTCCTAGTAAGCCCCGAATGTCACAAATTGAACAACGCGGTATGATTCGAATTCAAGGCCACCAATAACGCGGTCGAATATAAGGCACTGCTTGCTGAGGAAGTTATAACAAATATTTAGAGTTATTGACAATAGTGCCGATTGAGCACCCCTCAAAGCCATCCATTGCTACGGAAGAGGTGATATGGGTGGAAGGAATTCCATCTGGATGCAATCCATTGTGACATATCTCAAAGACCGAGTCCTTCCTGACAACAAAAATGAGGCTCATAAGTTAAGAAAAAGGTCTGCTCATTTTCTTTTCGTAGATGATGTTTTATATAAGCGAGGGTTTTCCTTTCCTCTCCTCTCCTTCGATGTGTTGGGGGCGAATAAATAACCTATATACTCCACAAAATTCACAAAGGCGTTTATGACAACCACTTGGGAGGACTAGCATTTGCACAAAAAGCATTGAGACAGGGATACTATTCGTCCACCTTGAAAAGGATGTCATTCAATTTGTACAAAAATACGACAAATGCCAACGTTTTTATCCTATTCAAAGATAACCATCTCAAGAGCTGACTGTTGTATCTAGCCCCTGGCCTTTCGCCAAATGGGGGGTGGACCTCATAGGCTCCCTTCACAAGGGTAGAAGAAGTGCTAATTTTTCTCTTGTTGCAATAGAATACTTCATGAAATGGGTTGAGGCCGAGCCTCTGGTAAAGATCACAGAAGGCAACACTTTTAAATTTTTGTGGAAGAACATTGTATGCCGATTTGGCATTTTCCATTCAATTGTGTCAAATAATGGAAAGCAAATTGATAACAAGAAGGTCAGGGACCTTTCTAAAGAACTTAGGATCAAGAAACACTTCTCCACCCCTCACCATTCCCAGGCCAATGGACAAGTCGAAATTGTGAATAAAATCATAAAACATAATTTGAAAAGGAAGCTCGACATAGCCAAAGGAGTCTAGATTTGATGAACTGCCACATGTTCTATGGGCAATCCGAACTACGGCAGGACCCCAACTGAAGAAACTCCATTTTCAATGGCTAATGGTACCGAGACCATTAGCCATATAGAGGTTGGATTACCCTCCCTATGAAGATTGCATTTTAGTGAGATCTCGAATGACGAGCTTAGAAGGTGTGAACTAGATTTCTTTGAGGAAAAAAGAGCTAACTCCCAATTGAAGTAGGATGCATATCAAATGAAGATGACTCAATGCTACAATGCCAGGGTCAAGAAGATGTCCTTCTGGATGAATGAATTGGTGCTTTGAAGAGTGTTTTTGTCCTCCAAAGAACTAGGAGTAGGCACCTGGGCCCAAATTGGGAAGGACCATACTGTACCAAAGAAGAACTCCGACCTAGCACGTACCGAATTGAAGACATGGATAGAAAGGTACAGCCTCACCCATGGAACATTGTGCATCTAAGAATGTACTACCAATGAATGTACTAAATAGTTGGAAGATCCTTCCCAACCCTTGTAAATTAATAAACACTTTGCACAAAAAGCTAAGGAACAATGTTCATTTAAAAGTGTGGGCGCCTCGGAGGAGAGAATTGGATCCCAAAAGGATTACCTCATTTGAACTCCGAGGTCTACATCACAAGCCCTACCTTGACGAAACTGAATGTCAAGGAAGAATCCCTTATATGGATAAAGCATCCACCATGTAAGGAAGTGTGGGCACCTCGAAGGAGAAGATCAGATCCTTAAAGGGCTCACCCCATTGGAACTCTGAGCCGTACACCACAAGTCTCACCTTGACGAAGTTGAACGTCAAGAGAGAAGCCCTTACATAAATGGACCATCCACCATGTAAGGAAGCGTGGGTTCCTCGGATGAGAGGATCTTATCCCTAAAGGGATCACCTCGTCTGAACTCTGAGGCGTACATCACAAGCATTACCTTGATGAAGTTTGATAGGAATGTAAAATACATACTTTTTTCTTCTTATTTTATGTGCTCATATGATCAATTAGTGCTAAAATGTACTCATTACGTTCATATTTTAATTTACGTGGCAATTTAATGGAGATGATGTAATTCAGAAGAAATAGGTGAAAATGGACCAAAGTGAAAGGAAATGAAAGTTCGAGGACTAAAGTGTAAATACTCTAAACTTGTGTCGAACCTCAAGATAAAGATTTGAGAGTGTAAGAGGTCAATTGGATGAAAGAAGACATCAAATGGATGAAATATCGTCAAAGTAGGATCACACATCAATTTCCAATCAAAAAGTTACGCATCGAATTTTCAATCTCAGCTTGAGACCCATTTTTTGACATGGCAAACGATTGAATTGGAAGATGATATCTGAAGCAAAGTTGTAACCCTTTGAGTTAACTTTCCAATGCAGCTTGAATTACCACAATCAGATATTGGAAGAGGAAGATATAACCAAAATACTAAACGCTGCTCAGTTATGTAGCCGCCCGACCCTAAACTTCATTAACAGAAGTCAATTTTTATGCCTGAGCGGCCACCCCATTTTCTACTGGGCGCCCGCCCAGGCCAAATGGGGAAAATTTTTCTAGTTTCCTAATTCTGTTCAACTACTTATGGAAATAAGTTCCTTTGATATTTATCAACCCTAGAACACACGAAAAAGACACAAGAACGCCTCCAACCTATTTTCTCTCTATTTTTCTCTTATATTCATGTATTGTAACGAAACTTCTACACTTGGTCGAAGGAGATTGAAGTCTCAGAACCACATATTGTGAGATCTAAAAAGTTTTTCTTATTATTTAATTCTTATTTTACGTATTGAATATTCTTCTGCACTTATTTCTATGATTGTTATGTTTAATTGCTAGGAGGCCTACTAGTTTGTTATTCATTACAATCTACCGCTAATTTAAATATCAAATCCATAATTGTTTGATTCCTTTAACTTGTGAAGCACTAGGATTTGATGATTTTCTGCGATAGAGGTTATTAAATCTTAAGAAGAATGTTTAAATAGATTGAATGCAATCGCTGGTG
>CAIGRB010158154.1:34038-44184 GCA_903798255.1 Fraxinus quadrangulata
CTATCATTGCATCTATGATCAATTGTGGATTTTCGACGGTGGATATTGACTTGGACCAAGGTTAGTCTTTTGATTGTTTTCGTTAATTTAATTTTCATTGTTATAGATTAATTTCATTACAAACAAAACCCCCCAATCATTGTATGGAGCATAAAATATTAAATTACACACTTTTCGCGAGATCGACCCTTACTTCCATTGCTATATTAGTTTTTAGAGGTTAAGGTATTATTTTTGGGTGCCTAGACAGCACACCAAAGTTGAAAGTCAAGGAAAAACCCTTACATGGATGAATCATCCACCATGTAAGGAAGTATAGGCACCTCGGAGAAGAGGAGAGGATCTCTAAATGGATCGCCTAGTTTGAACTCCAAGACGTGGATCACAAGCCTCACCTTGACAAGGCTGAACATCAAGGGAAAAGCCCTTACATGGATGAATCATCCACCATGTAAGGAAGCGTAGATGCCTCGGAGGAGAGGAGAGGATCCATAGATGGATCGTCTCGTTTGAAATCTAAGGCGTACATCACAAGTCTTCTTTGACGAGGTTGAACGTATACCTAAAAACATCGAGTTAAAATCCTTTAATTGAGTTACCCAAATATGAGGTAAACTTATTCAGACTATGATTTCAGATGAATGTATGCTAAAGTCGTTGACGAGCAGACAGTTAAGCTGTTACTTGAGCGGTTCATTCAAGTTATTTAATTGTTTGTTGAGGCCGTCTTATTCAAGTAAAGCAATAAGACTTGTAAAAGTTTTATTCATTTAAGAAAAGTTGAGTACACTTGGGGGCCTCAGCCTTTACAAAATATGTAAATAAACTACACTACTGCTGAGGTGGTCGGGAAGCCAACGCCTCGCTGGTAGGTACCTCAGTAGCCACTTGATCTGGAGCTTCTTCAGCAAGGGCTTCCTCCTGATCAATCCCCTCTTCAGCAGCTTCCTCGACAGGGGTCTGAAGCACTTCATCCGTGAACTTCGTCCTCAATTCAAATGCATGAAGTTTAGGATAAAGTTCCTCAACCCTTCCTACAATCTCAACATAGGCGAACCTTCGCCAATAGGTGGCGAACCGCTAGTACTCTTCAGTTAGATGGAAATTAGCAATGTAGTTCTTCATTGCTACTTTCTCCCACCTATTGAGCCTCAGCTTCAGCCCTCTTTACCTCATCTACATAATATTGTATTTAGCTCGCCATGAACTAGTGCGCATCCCTGAAATAGGCAAGCTCCATGTGCATCTTCTCCAAGGCCTCAGCAGTGAGCTTCTGATGGTTGTTTGAAGTCTCAACTTTCTTGGTTAAAGAAGCCTCGCACTGAGACTCGTAGACTTCCTTTTTCAAAGTTTCTATCTCAGCTAAGGTAGAATTCAGCTTCGCCTCGTCCTCAACTCATTGGGCCCTCAGCAGCTTAGTCTCAAATTTATTCTTTTCATTTCTTCATCGGCAACCACAAGTTTGTCATCGAAGTTTTATTCCTTCGCTGAATGTCAGCCAAAACTTCCGACACTTAAGGGCCACCCCAAAGGCCCTAGCACTTTGGCTTACCAATGTTGCACTCAAGGGCCATCCCAAAGGCCCTAGCACTTTGGCTTACCAATGTTGCAGTAAGGTCCACTGTATCACAAGTGGACACATACATCTGCCACCGCTCCATCCAAAGTTTGTTGAAATTCTTCGTTGCACTTCTAACTTTCGATGGCAGCATCTCAATTATAGCCGAGGCAATCCTGTCATCCCGTCCCACCAAAAAATCCCAGATTTGCCTGGGGTTCTCTCCATTTTGCGCTTTTTGGAGGCCTCTGAGGCTGACATTTTCTCCTTCTCAGCCTCTTCTTTGGCCTTCCGAACCTTTTCAACCTTCACTGTCTTCATCATAGACTCTATCCGCTCGGCTGGTGGGAGAGCATCCTTACCGAAGTAAGACACAGTAGTCCCAAACTTTATCGAGGCCCCACTGTTGTGCACCAACTTCTGCTTCTTCTGGGACTCCTCATCAACTTTTCCTTTGGCCCTCTCACCTTTTTAGTTGGCGCTCTTTTGGGAGCCTCCCCCTCAGCACCCTTCTCAACATGCCCCTTACTGAGGCACTCTAACTTGCCCCTCACATGTTTGGCACCTGAAAAGGAAAGCTTCAGGGCCCTGCCACCAACTTATAATGTGGCCTTCAAAATTGTGGCCATATCTGGAGTGGGATACTTCTTCTTCTCAAATTTGTTTAAAAATACCCAAAAATACAGGTTAGAAACCCACAACAAGCTAAATGAAATAAGAACAACAAGTAAAAGAGCTTCATACCCTTGGAAGCCATCAGTCCAAAATCAATGATGTATCTGCTTCGGTCTATGAGGTGGTCGAAGCTTTGAAGTTTTAAGGACCGCTTGTAGATGTCCTCAATCACGTCCCACTCTGCCTCGTGGAGTTCGAAGCGCATACCAGAATCTGCGGATAAGAGCAATTAGCATGAGGCACAAACAATAAATTGAAACTATGTAAAGCAAGGCATTTACATGCTTCATAGTACTGGGTCGGTACTGTGCAGGTTGGGACAGTGTCTCCATCCACCATTTGCCACCTACCACTAACCAAAAACCACGACTCCTTCCAACCTTTAATGGAGGAGGAAGTCCTAACACAAAAAGGGCATGAGCCCCCAGGGAGTGAGGTAATACCACCCCTTGGAGTCATCTTTTCCTATTATCCGGGCTTGGAAAATAGTTTCGAAAACATGTAGGGGCATGTCCTCGCCTAAGGACACCTTTGGTAAAATTTGAGTTGGAGACAATAGAAAGGTTCTCAGTACTGCCCCAAAAAAGGGTGCAAAGGTAGACACATTCCTGCTTTAAGTATGAATTCACTGACAACCACACATCCCGACCTCAAAAAGCAGGCACGTTCATAGGCTTTGGGAACTAACATTTCTACATAGTGGGAAATGCAATATTTCGGACCCCCCCCCCAGACAATGACTCATCCCTAAACCTAGCCACCGTAATTGACCTAGACAGTTCGGAATCCATTTTAAAATGCGGGAAAATGGCAAAGAATTACAGAAACAATGAAGATTATTGAAATGGGGAGATTTGTGAAAATGATTTCACAAGAAAATTCTGAGAAAGAAAGATCTAAGAACGATCACCAGAGAAGAAGAGAAAATTTCAAAATGCCATGATTTTGACTTTTATATAAAGATGGAATCGATCCTGATCGTTGGATCGAGGCCCAAAGAATCTGAAGCATCCAATCTTGTGATAAATCATAGTCGTAGAATTCAAACGATTTATTTCACCAACGCCTTATATTAATTCGTAATTATTACGTACATTCCTTGGGATGTTAGTTTTCACAAAAACATATAGCCATCATTGCACATTTAATGTGACGGTCGTACGTGTATTGAAAGTTATACCACCTCAGCTGTCTCATCTTGGTAACGTGCGAAGCTATCAAATCATGGTACTAATATCAAGGTCAAGTAAATGAACATCGATAGTTTGAAACTTTTATGCCTCGACTTCAAAATAAATTCAGCTATCTTCAAAGTAAATAAGCATCGACAGTTCAATACTTCTCTGCCTCAGTTTCAAAATAAATTCAGCTATCTTCAAAAGTAAATGAGCATCGACAGTTCGGAACTTCCCTGCCTCAGCTTCAAAATAAATTTAGCTATCTTCAAAGTAAATGAGCCTCGGCAGTTAGGAACTTCTCTGCCTTATCTTCAAAATAAATTCAACTATCTTCAAAGTAAATAAGCCTCGACAGTTCAGCACTTATTTGCCTCGGCTTCAAAATAAATTCAGCTATCTTTAAAGTAAATGAGCCTCGGTAGTTCGAAACTTATCTGCCTCAGTTTCAAAATAAATTCAGCTATCTTCAAAGTAAATGATCCTCGGAAGTTCAGCATTTCTCTGCCTCAGCTTCAAAATGAATTCAGTTATCTTCATTCAGTAACCTCGTTAGTTTAATATTCCTTATACCAAGATGAGCCAGTTCTAAATCAACTATCAATTTCACGCACAGTATAAATATCTATGCCTGGACTTGGGGGACTAGTATGATGAATCAGAAATTTAAAGCTTTCTTATGATACCTAAGGAGGGTACTTCGTTAATTACTAAAAGTCCACGCATAACATGAATAATCATACATGGACTTATGAGACTATTGTTATAGCTTGCTACTAGCATTTGCCACGTGGCCGACCTAGTGAAGTTGTGGACCCAATCCTGCCTAACCGTCAGCTATAGAAGATGAGTCCCACATGGTAATTTCTGAGGTCTGTTACTAATCCGAGGTGGACATACCGAAGAGGCCCAGGTCTGAGGTTCCACCCCAGCTAGTGGCAGCCTACGTGCAGAGATCTCGAATTTATTATAGAAATCTTATTTGAATGATTGATGTGACTTCTGTAAAAAGTGTATTTATGTCTTGTCTTGTCAATAGGATGTAAGGGCATTAAATGCTTTGTAAAGCTAGGAAGTCAACATGATGGTTGGGATTTGATGCTTCGGTCGAAGGGATGAGGTCACGTGTAATGTCATCTAAGGGTCAACATTCCATTTATAGTAGTATAAATACCCCCACCATGTAACAATTGAAGACTAATGCAATTTTATATACTTGGAGCAACTTGTTTTATTCTCTTATATTGATTCGCAATCTTTAATCTGAGTTCATAGCGATTAGTTATTATCATACAATCGTATCCCAGATATCTGGCCAGAACCCCGAACGACAACATCTCGTGGCATTGAGCTTTTCCCACATTCAATTTTGGAGTGATCTCGACCGTTGATCGACCTTTACGTGTTGGATCTAGCTTACGCATGCACGAGTAGGTTTGACATCTGTTGGCAGCATATTTTGAGGTCAACGGATTAAGGGATAGGCTGTTATCCCTAAAATTAAGGGATCGGCTTTATTCCTAAGTCGACGTTATTTTTTAACTGATTGTACTCTGTTTAAATTACGAGCAATGAATGGAATAAGGCATCGGAGATCATTTGGGAATTCAACCTTGTTGAGTTTGGAGGCCTAGGACCCCTGGAAGCGTCCTACTATCTAAATAAGGAATAAATGTAAGGAAGACTTGGTGCTTTCCCCAATAACAAGACAGTTAAACGCTCTCAAACAGGAGCACGTAATAGTTCAGGTTTGAGTTTAGTTTCAGTAATTACATAAAACGAAATTGTTAAATTTACGAATTAGTCAAAGTTGAATGAGTTGTTCTGAATATTGAAATATTTGGACTAACACCCAGACCTAACCCAAATGGTTATGATGGGGTGAAAGGGCTATAGTACAAATTTAAAAAGTTGCAGTGATTATGCAAAATAAGTCGTTAAATCTGAAGAATTCATAAAATCATGTAGTATTCAAAATTGGGGGCAAATGTGGTACGACCTAAATAAAACTAATATATTTGATGTTAATTTGGTCGATGAATTCAAGAGAAAAACATGTCCAAAAAATAATCTTAGTACTACTATCTTTAGATTTCGGTATCTAGGTCTACATTGATTATTAGGTTCAACTGTCAAAGAAATGGCTCCACACACACACACACACACAAAAACCGAAAGAAAAATAAACATGCACCTAGGCTCGACTAAGCTCGCATTAGGTAGTCAACAACAAAATAGTTTATTGCCTTTTTGCATGCCCAAGTCCTAACGGGATGCTTCTGTTGGGAAATTATTTAATTTGCCATGTGGGCCGACATATGTAATTAATTGTGTATAAAGGCTGTCTTAAAATTAAGCTCAAAATTAAAGTGATCTAATATAGAATTAAGTAATTGGGTTTTGGACATCTAAATAAAGTGTGAGCCGAACTATATGTGTAGAGACCGGATCCATTAGAATTTGTATTTGACGATGGGCCGAATACATATGGAAACTATATATAGGGTTATGGTCCCCAATTCATATGTGAAATTCTCATTCTTTGTGTCATCCCATCAACACAAGAATACAAGAAAAAACATATTGAAGAGGAAGATCCATAAACCCACAATCAAGAATCAAGAAAAAGTTTTGGTGCAATTAAATTGAAGATTTAAATATCAAGATTCACTATTCAAGTTACAAATCAATGAATCAAGGTATGTTCCGCGTTAATTAAGTTTCTTGGTGATTTGATATGAAGATCTTGGCATGTTTATAAAGTTTAAGTTTCATGAAAAATTTCAACAAGTGGTATCAAAGCCAATTCATGTTGAATCATTGAAAATCGAAATTTTAATTTCGTTCTTTTGATAATTTCTTCTTCTTTTTTTTTTTTTTTTAATTTAGCAAATTCGGATTTATTTTTGTTAAATTTGAAAATAATTCAGTCTTTTTTAGAAATTCAGAATTTCAATTAAAAAATGCAATGGCCGTGTTGCACCGTCAGTCGGCGCGGCCGCTGCCGCTAGTGGTGCAACGAGGGCTGCACCGGCAACACGACGCTGCACCACGCAGCTAACATGTGGTGCTGCGAGCGATATAGCACCTACACCCACAACCACGCTATTGCAACAGCTTACAGCGCTCCGCGATAAGCACTTGTCCCTGTTTTAGGGGGCGGCGCCGGCGAGCCCGCCCCCGGGGGCTTGGGTTAAAAATTAAGGTTTGGATGAATTTTTGGGGGTGGGGGCTTCAGTTGAAAATTTGAAGTTTTTAGGTCCTTGGTTGTAATTTAAAATTAGGGTTAAGTATTTAAAGTTTCAACCCCTTACGTTTAAAGTTTTGGCGATTCAGCCCCCTAAGGTTAAAAAAATACCCAATTGGGCCTCTAAAGTTTCGAATTTAATAATTCAGCCCTTAAAGTTTCAAAATTAATTTATTTTGGGCCAGTAAAGTTCTGAATTTTATAATTAAGTCCCTAAAAGTTCATAATTGGTTTAAATTAGCCCCTAAAGTTTTGAATAATTAATTTTTTTTTATCCCAAAAGTTTTGAATAATCAATTTTTGACTCCTAAAGTTTTCAATAATTAATTATTGACCCCTAAAGTTCTGGATAATTAATTTTTGATCCTAAAGTTCTGAATTATTAACTCTTAGGCCCACTAAAGTTTGAAATAAAATAAAAGGATTAAGGATTAACAATTAAAATTCAAATTTTGGTATTTAAGATTTCTTTTGAATTATTAATTTTCCTAAATAAATTAATTGAAGTAACATGTTACCAAAATGACATCTCTTGCCTAAATTAATTTATTTGGAATATTAGGAAGGTTGTGTGTACGTAATTCATGCGGGTATTGATCGCCCTAAAGGAAGGTTAATATTTGACCGAATTATTTACATACATGTGGTAAAAAATATGTGACAATTATAAGGTTTTATTTTATGTGAACAATAAATCGGTCCAAATATAGGTTTATTATTTGACATAGTTTATTGTCAATATTTGATTACTACACCAAGAGTACCACTTATAAGTTGATATTTATATCCAAAGACTAAATATCAATGTTGTGCTCGGTCTATTGTGATGGGGTTTACCATTATTTGAATTAATTAATTATTTAATACGGATTCCTATGTGAACATGTTCATTAAGTATAAGTTCTCTATTCAGTTAATCCATCAACTTCTGCAATATATGACAACATCAACTTTATTCCCATGCTAAATGGAACCAACTTTAAGGATTGAAAAGAGAACGTTCTAATCGTTCTTGGCTGCATGGACTTAGACTTTGCGTTAAGGACTGAACAACTCGCTGCACTTACGGATAAAAGTTTTACTGATAAAAAAAGGGACTTTGATAAGTGGGATCGTTTAAACTGCATGAGTTTTATGATCATGAAGTGTGGTATTCCAGAATGATTCAGGGGCGCTGTGTCCAATTAGGCAACTACTGCCAAGGAATTTCTTGCTGAAATTGAAAAATGCTTTGCAAAGAGTGATAAGGCTGAAACTAGTATACTTTTGACGAACTTAGTTTCACTAAGGTATAAAGGTAAAAGAAATATTCGGGAGTAAATCATGAAGATGTCGCATATTACTTCAAAATTAAAGTCACTAAAGTTTGAGCTATCTGATGATTTGCTCATGCATTTGGTTTCGATTTCTCTTCATATACAATACAATCAATTCAGGGTCAGTTATAACTGTCAAAAGGGAGAAGTGGACTCTAAATTAGCTCATTTCATACTGTGTGTAAGAAGAAGAAAGGTTGAAGCAAGATAAAAACTGATATTGTTCACTTGACAAGTACCTCTAAGGACAAGTAATAAATAGTAAGAAAGCTGCATCCGATTCGATTCAAAATAAACAGCGAAAACTTGAAAATGATAAATCTAGTTGTTAATTTTGTAGAAGTTTAGGATATATAAAGAGATAGTGTACTAAATACCACGCTTGGCGTGTAAAGAAAAGTATAATTCTTCCTTTGGTTTGTTTTAAGGTAAATTTAGTGTCAATACCTAGACACACTTAGTGGATAAATTTCGGTACCACTACTCACATAAGTATGTCTATGCGGGGTTGCCTAAACTGCCAAAGTCAATTGATGCTGAAAGATACATCTATATGAGACGATGGCAAATTTGTTAAGGTTGAGGCTATAGGGATTTAAGGTTATCATTAAATACTGGTTATTATTTGAATTTGAAATAAACATTTACGGTACCGTCTTTTTGGACGTAATTTGGTTTATATTTCTACATTTGACAAATTTGGTTTCTATTTTTATATTGGACAAATTTGGTTACTCTTTTTCAATTGGAAATGCTCAGTTCGATCTTTTTCTTAATTCAAATATTGTGGGTACCAGTTCTTTATCCGGTTATGATAACCTATATTTCCTTAATACGGTTGCCTCATAAAGAAATCTTGTATGTGAACATAAATTAATCAATGAGAATTCTGCTTTATTATGGCACAAACGATTAGGTCACATCTCTCAAAAGAGAATGGAAAAAACTTGTATCAGACAGAATTCTTGATTCTCTTGATTTTTCAGACTTAAGTGTTTGTGTAAATTGCATTAAGGGAAAACAAACAAACATAAGGAGATTATGTGTCAATATGACTTTGGACGTCTTAGAACTAATTCATACGGATATCTGTGGCTCATCCCTTCGACTTCTTGGAATGGTCAACAGTCATTTATTATGTTTATAGACAATCTTTTCTCTTTATGGCTACCTATATCTCATGTATGAGAAATTTCAAACATTGGATATGTTCAA
This sequence comes from Fraxinus quadrangulata, assembly GCA_903798255.1. Classification (NCBI taxonomy): domain Eukaryota; kingdom Viridiplantae; phylum Streptophyta; class Magnoliopsida; order Lamiales; family Oleaceae; genus Fraxinus; species Fraxinus quadrangulata. The sequence continues at coordinate 43,225 of CAIGRB010158154.1, forward strand.
GGAATACAAGACTGAGGTTGAAAATCAACTCAATAAAAGAATTTAACGAGTCAGATCTTACCATAGTGGTGAATACTATGACAGATATGACGGATCGGGAGAACAACGTCCAGGACCTTTTGCTAAATATCTAGAGAAATGTGGAATCGTCCCACAGTATATCAGGATCTCTCTAGATAAAAGCACTAAAGACTGAAGCTTAAATTCTCAACAAAGTTTTCAGTAAAGCAATTGTTAAGGGATTACAGATTTTTAAAGATCCCACTATTAGGTCAATTTTGAAACGGAAAATTTTCGATTCCTTGAGGACGTAGAGTTTGTCGGGGGAGATAAGGTAATAAGGTTAAAAAATTTATCTTGGATGAAGGATATGTATATATTTCTTCTGTTGCAATTGACAATGATTAGGTTCAGGGACAAATTTTTACTCCAGATCTTGTTCAAGAAGCAATTTCGGATCAAGACAATATTACAAAATTCCCCATATACAATCAAGAAATTGTTTCAGAAGAACAAACTCAATAACCTCAAGTACAAATGTCATTAAGGAGATCCACTAAAGAAATGAGAAATGCAATTCCGGATGACTTTATAGTATTTCTCCAAAAAAAATAAGGATGTCATGTATTGATGAAAGAAGATCTGATCAATCAACTTTCATTAAACTATACAAAGGAATAAATTTCAAGAATGGACTGATGTTATGCATAAAGAGATAAATTCATGAGTAACAATGACATTTGGGAACTCATTCCATTACCTGAAGGTACGAAATTCATGGGTTGCAAAGGATATTTAAAACTAATAGGGATTTGAATGGTGATGTGAAAAGATATAAGGCTCGTTTTGTTGCAAAGGGTTTTAGTCAAAGGGAAGGCATTGATTGCAAAGAGATTTTCTCTCCAATTTCAACGAAAGACTCTTTCAAGATTATTATTATGGCACTTGTGACACATTTTA
>CAIGRB010158154.1:44603-64536 GCA_903798255.1 Fraxinus quadrangulata
ATTTTGAAATAAAATATCTTGGTGATGCTTCTTTTGTATTAAGGATATAGATACACAAGAATCGTTTTTGGTGTATTTTTGGATTATCAAGAAAAAGTTGTATCGATAAGGTTATGAAGAGATTTGAAATGCTGATATGTAATTCAAACAATATCTCTATTGCTAAGGGAGACAAGTTAAGTATCAATTAATGCAGTAATAATAAATTTAAAGAAAAAAATACATGGAATTCCCTATGCTTCAGCAATTGGTAATTTAATGTATACTCGGGTTTGCACTCATCTAGATATAGCATTCATTGTTGGAATGATAGGCATATATTTAATTAAATCTGGGATGTAAATTTGGATAGCAGTCATTAGGTTATTCGGTATCTATAGAAAACTAAGGATTACATGATCACATTTATGAAAATCGGACCAATTGGAGATCATTGGATATTCTGATTCTAATCATGGAATATGACTGCAAAATATTGTCACTAGGTTACATATTTTGGATGGATTTAAAAGACCACTTTAGTTATTCTGTGGCAATAGCAGTCTTGTATTCCAACAGGAACCTAGTGATGTCAAAGTTTATAGACATTAAGTTCATAGTTGTCAAAGAAAGAATTCAGAGTGATTAGATTTCTATAAAGCATATTAGGACAAACTCCATAATCATAGATCCATTTGCTAAATGGCTACCACCCAAGGTCTTTCATGAGCATAATACTCATATAGGTGTTGCATCTTTTGATGATATGCCAGATTAGTGGGAGTTTGTATTTGGATGCTATTTTAGACACATTTTTTATCCATGAATATTCGGTTTATTTTAGAAATGAAATATTCAGTTCAGTTACACTCTGAATAAAGTTTATGGTTGATCTCATTAAAGAATAAAATAGGACCAGTTGGAAATAAGCATGTTTGGATCACATTACATGTAATTTTCATGCTATATATCCACATTTGATCAATATCATTTGATTGTATTGATGTATATGATCATTGAGGGTTTAGTTATGATATTTATAACAAAGACCGCTTTGATCCTATATTGATATAATAAATGGACGAGATTGTTTGGACATGCTTTTGGTTATGATAGCAAAAGTTTTGAACTCATAAGGTTATACACATTTATAAGGTATCATATGTGTCCCAAGTAGGAGGTTGTTGGGAAATTATTTAATTTGTCTTGTGGGCCGACATATGTAATTAATTGTGTATAAAGGCTATCTTAAAATTAAGCCCAAAATTAAAGTGATCTAATATAGAATTAAGTAATTGGGCTTTCGACATCTAGATAAAGTGTGGGCCGGACTATATGTGTAGAGACCGGATCCATTAGGGTTTGTATTTGACGATAGGCCGAATATATATGAAAAATGTATATAGTGTTATGGTCTCAAATTCATGTGTGAAATTCTCATTCTTTGTACCATCTCATCAACACAAAAATACAAGAAAAAATATATTGAAGAGGAAGATTCATAAACCAAGAATCAAGAAGAAGGTTTGGAGCAATTAAATTGAAGATTTAAATATCAAGATTTACTATTCAAGTTACAAATCAATGGATCAAGGTAAGTTCCGTGTTAATTAAATTTCTTGGTGATTCGACATGAAAATCTTGCAAGTATATAAAGTTTTATTCAAGTTACAAATCAATGGATCAATGTATGTTCCGCGTTAATTAAGTTTCTTGGTGATTTGATATGAAGATCTTGGCATGCTTATAAAGTTTAAGTTTCATGAAAAAATTCAACAGCTTCGACCACGCTTTATGCATAAACACTTCTTAGAATAATAGTTTTGGTGTGTCATTTCTCCAAAAAATTAAGATATATATAAAAAGTTGTACCAAGTATTAGCAAGTTTTGAGAAGATAAAATGACTTCAATTACATCTTGGCATTTGCTTGTGGATTTGATGATGAGTTGTTGAATGTATTCTTTTTTGACAGAATAATATACATGACATTGGCGTGTAGTATTTTTTCTATAACGCTACGATATTAAGTTGGCTTGACAATTTGAACATAAAAATAAAACAACGTGCATTTTTTGTTGGGCTTTTGTCAATTTTGTTTTATTTTGTCTTCTTCGAGTTTGTGTCCGAGTGAATTATGTAGATAGAAAAAATACTTGTGTGAAGTGAGCAGTCCAAGCATCCCTAGAACTCTCAACTTCATTGACATTGGAGCCCCGGTCTCAACTATCGAAGAAGTAATAACGATATCTGAGGAATAAACATCGACTAATTCTGTTATGCCAATGGCCCACTTTCTCATCAGTGGACAAAGATTGTTTAGTAGTGTTACAGCGGTGTTTTGTAAGGTGGCATAAGGCCAATTAAAGCGACGATCACATGTTCATGGCATGTCTTGAAATCCAGTATTCGGGGAGAACTTATTAGTACAATCAAGTATTGACTGTTTGCTTTCTCAATGAGATATATCAATCATGTTTGTCGAGTCGAACATTATCTGTGCACACTCCTCTGCCCATGGCAACTGCCTGACATTCCATTTTCAATGGTAATATTAACGAATCTGATTAAACAAATCGATAGAGTGATGCCATTCATTTAAGAAAGTAACAGTGAGATCGATAATCATTTAGACTCTAAATTTTTCAAATCGATATTGATTTGTTCAGACAGCTGCAAACAAAGTACCACTTAAGTGACCAGGATCAGAAAGATAGCAAAACCTGGATACTCATAATAAGCAAAGCACATGGAAAAACTCCTAAAACGTCTTTTATTAACCTTCAAGAATTCAATGATGCAATCTTTCCTAAAAAGAATCAATTAAAACACACAATACCAACTCATTAGCAAAGGCAGATTGCTAAAACTGGATCAATTTTTCTCACCTTATGCAAGAAGGCTATAATTCTAAAACTATTTCATAGATGCAAAACTAATCTATAATTAGAAAGTTTTATTCATATTCTGGTCAAGGATCCCGACTTGTCATGTGGCAGAACATGCTCGGGTGGATTCAGAGAAGTCAGATTTTGTGATTTTGAAATCATACTAACCATTGATGGGGTATTATAGCCGATTGCTCCAGAGTGGCTTGAACTCCCACCACCTGTCAGCACTCTTGAATGTCCAGTCGAGTCACCCCGAGTTGTGGCTCTCTGCCAAGAATGGGAGCTTAATCCCGACAGAACATATGCTCTCCCTATGTTCTCGTACAATTCCATGTTAGCCATCCTCTCTCTAATTTCTGTCAGCTCAGATTCGAGCCAACTACAGAGGCCATCACCAGCTTGAGCCAATGCAGAAGATAGAAGTGTTGCTATCCTGTTTGTCAGCACTTCCTGTGCACCCTCCAGATTACCCATTTCAGCCATCTGTTGTGCTTCTGCAATGCCCTCTGCAACCCACAGGCGATTTCTCTGCCGATCAACCTCGATGCTCACTATCACATCTGTAGGAGACAAAGTCGTAGGTCTGCATATCTCAACTAACTCGCCTTCCACGTGTACCATCTCCTTTAATACAGCATCCCTGTAAGAGCATTTGATTTGCAGAAGTGAGGTCTGCCCCACACCGTCCTCACCTTCAACACTCGCAAATGCTGGAATTGACAAGTTTACAAGGAACTCTTTCTCTTCATCTGCATACAAGTCTCCAACGGTAATTACACCTAGGCTTCCTCCCTCTGAAATTTCACTTGCATATCTTCCAGAAGGAATTGATCCAATTTCAACCCCAGTTGATGCAGGCCTAACAGTGAGCCGAAGCTCCTGAGCCACAACACTGAGGAGACCACCGATACACCTGGCAAAAGCATCTTGCACCATGCCTACTGATTCAATAAAGGAAAAGGTTCCACCTGATGCATTAGATATAGCATGCATAAAAGAAGAGTTGTGGTCCAAACCAAACCCAAATGTGTGGACGGGGAAGGTAGGTGGATGACCCACATTTTGAGTTTCTCCTGTCGGGCAGATGCAAGCAGGCAACAGGTTCAAATATTCTAGAATGTGTGTGGCATCTGAGGATGTCTGGTTCTGAGGACGGCGATGGTAGTACATATCATTGTAAGTATCTATTCCATCAGATAAAAGAACAATACTTGCTACTGGATTTTTTTCATGCCTTTCTTCAAGAACCCGTGCCCCTTTCTTGAGTCCTTCCACAATATTAGTCCCATCATCAGCAGAAAGTGAAATAACAGCCAGTTTAGCATCTTCACGACCAGCATCAGTCATTCTGCGCAGAGGGAAGATTCTGTGAGCACTTGATGAGAAAGAAACTATAGAAAGCCTGTCAGAAGGTCCCAAGTTTTCAATGACAAAACAAACAGCACGCTGAAGAAGGTCCAACTTTGACCCAGACATGCTGCCACTAACATCAAGGACCATGACAAGGTCAATTGGTGCACAATCAATGTAACGAGCATCATCTAAGATTGGTGGCGCTCGCACACCAACAAGAACTGCAAACCCAGAAACAGATTCTGAAACAGCTATAGCAGGTAATTCAGGAAAAGCCTTAACAGTTACACTATTTGGATGGGCACGTGAAGTAAGTGATGATAGATCTGCAGAGATGGCAAGTAGAGGATCATCATCAGAGTACTGAAGGGGCTCAGAGAAGGTCGTTAATGGAGGCTGCAAAACACAAGAGTAGTTTGGGTAATCTTCAAGTGGGACATGATAGGGAGACACTCGGGCTTGTCCAGCAGCATTATGATAGGGATCACTACTAACATTGGGCAGTTGGAAAGGAATCTCTTTCCATTTAGAACGGCAGATGGGACAAAGGTAATTTCCATGTCTCACACTATTGGCAATGCACCTAAAGTGGAAAGTGTGGGAGCACTCAGCAGTGAAGATGGCCTGACCCTGCCCAGCTTTAACATTTCCCAAGCAAATAGAACAAGTTTTCTGTAACCATGATAAAACAATCAAAGGAAATGTCAATTACAGTTAAAAATTTTGAAATTACAATCGTAACTTCGTAAAATATTTATCTGAATATTCATATCACAGTAGTGTAACTATTATGCTGTTATATCAGGACATAGTGTTTTCAAAACTAGTAAACAATAAAATATCAACTGATTAAAAGATCTCTCAACAATGGAGAAATTTATATGGTCCAAAATAAACATAAAGATAACACTGAAAACTAGCTAATTTGACAGCGTTCCACAGAGCAAAAGGTTCATAAGAGAATCTGGTGCATTGGGCACATCAAAAGTACACTGAAAGCAACAAGGGATGAAAGATAACTTTGACAAAATAATTATAGCAGTTAGATTTCATATTTCATATAGATGAATCTGTCAAAATTTTAATAAATGAAGAAAAAAAGTAATTGGCTTACAAGTAAAAATTTAAAAATATCACCAGCTTGTTGATAACAAATGTCAAATATTGCACTATGTGTCGCCAACAGGTAACATTGACTCCTAGCCATATCAAAGTGAGAAATAGCAATGGAATTCTTACCAGATAGCTTAATAAGATTAAGGGTAGAGCACTAAATAGCATTTAACAGTGCACCCAAAAAAGATTGAGCAGGAATGTGATTAAGCCCAGGTTTGATGGTCATTATTTTGAGAAAATTGAGTTTTGAATAGTGATTTTTTGGAGAATGTGTGGTTAAAATGTAAAGAAAAGTTTTGGATTTACGTGCAAAATATTTTATTGTGTAAATGTGTGGTTCAAAAAGAATATGAGAATTAAAGAGTTCCAAAATATGGTTGGCAAACAGTGGCTAATACATTGTTATCTGTAATTATAGGTCATGTTAACTAAAGAAGGAATTCACCAATCATTTCATTCAAGCTTTTGAGTTCCCCAGTCAGTCTTAATGCACTGAAGGTGGGTTTGTAATGTATGGTAAAACAACTAGCACAAGTAAACTTTAAACTGAAATTCAACTGATGGTAAAGATAATCCAATTCGGAAGTGTCAAACTGAGGAAATATAATGACTGCAATACTACAATAAAGTGTTAGTGCTATGCAAAGCAGTAGCACGATGATGCAAAACTGAACTAAAAGAATATACTGCAGTAACTTTTACAAAAAGAGTAGTAAAAAAGGCGAAACTTTTTCTATTTCCAAAATTCTTTTGGACAAGTGACCATGTGACTGAGTGACTATTTAAACCTTGGACTTCAGTACTCACTATACAAAAGTTATAGGGTCATACTGCCATTTAACCAACCGTCTTGTCAGCATAATCTCGATTCCATAATCAAAAGTAATTAATTATTCTACTCATTTGACTAAAAGCAAAACTGCAAATTTGACATTCAGCAACCCTTCATTAAATGAAATACCATAGTAGCCCTTACCGAATAGACCAACACGACAACTAGGTTGTGCCGGTTAAATTGAAATGGACAGCGGGACAATTACGAGCAAAGCCAAGGGTATTTGTGTCACGTTAACATATATCTGTGTTCAGTTTAGAAATGTGAGAAAAATTTCCCGGGAAAAGGGGAGATTCCCCTATGCAAAACATGAAATTCTGTTAAATCCACCGGAAAATTCAAATCTCTAACCCTATAACAGAGCAGAAGAAATTAAAAACAAAAAGGGCAATAAATCTAAAAGGTGAAAAAATAAAATAAAAAACCTTGGCGGAACGATGGCGGGAACTGAGGCTTCGGGAGAGACGTGAGGAGAAGGAGCAGGACGAGATCACAGAGGATGAAGAGCGACACACCGTGGAACCCGAATCCACTTGATTGGGGGAGGAAGGAGGCGAATTCTGCGAAGACGATCCACCAAAATTCTTAAACAACAGCATTTTCTTCAGTTTACTCCACGTCGTCGACATTCTAAGTTTTAATTCTCTGCGCGAAATGTATGTGTATGTGAAAGATCAAACAGGGTTTAGGGTTAGGGTTTGAATCGAAGTAACAAAATTGTATATATGGAGAGGGAAAGAGGAGAGGGTTGGGGAGTAGGTGGAGATGAAACAATAAGACAACTGAAATTTGGGGAATGAGATAATTAAAACGATGATTTTAATTAAGCACTGTTTGGTGGGATTGAAATTAGACTCTTTTTTTTTCTTTCTTTTTTTTTTTATATTTTGAGAAAAATCGATGATTTTGATAAAATGTATAGTTAAAATTAATCGTTGACTTTGACTTAAATTATAATCTGAATTTTAATTTCTACGACAAAAGTGAAAGACCCTTTGTATTTGTATGTATATCATTAAAGAAGTTCAATTAGTAACTTGTCACTTTCCTCTATTATAATTGAATGTAATAGAATATATTAATATTTGTAAAAGTTATACTTTCATTTTCACTTCTTGAGAAATACTTGTGTATGAATATATTAGACTCGTGTGAACATTTGGAACAATTCCTTCCCTCAACCTTAGATGAGAGGGAAATTTCGATTTGACCATTTCCTTTCATCAACTAAGCTTTCTCACGCCTAATTTAACAAGCCTTTGTAGAATCGTAGATTAATTCCAATTCAATAGTCTCCTACTAGCCTTAAAGGGTAAGGGTGCTTCTCAACCCCGAAAATCTCTAAAAAAATCTTATTCATTCGTAGACTTGCCAACCAATAGATATCTTCGATTCAGACCAACTAATCTCTATAATCTTTGGACTTCTAACTGCCTTTCAACAGTTATTGCAAACAAAAGCGAACCAATCTTATCCTTCCCAACTAAGTCAGAAGCTAATTGTACAAGTACAATTTGGTGGCCTATTTTAAGAAAAAACATTATTTTGAATAGTGAAATTTTGGAGAATGAGTAATTAAAAGTAAGGAAATTTTTTGAATTTACGTATACAATATTTTATTATATGAATATGTTGTTGAAAATGAGTTTGTAGAAAAAAAAGTTTTAAAAGAATGGGAAACACACGGCAGCAAAAGATGATAGAGATTAACTAGATTTCTTTTACATTTTTGAGGACTGACTTGCTGCTAGGACAGAAATAGAAGGAAAGAAAATGTTAGCGGAAGATTTCAAATTTTCGAAAATATTTCATTTAAAATGTTTTTAATTGGATTTATAAAATCTGATCCTAATAATCAAAATCCGTTAGCTAAATTATTGGACTTTGGTGTACGAAACCTGACATGTTTGGCTGTTCATATGTTTATCCTAATGGCGAACAGAGTTCAGATCCGCACAAACAGTTCAGCACTTATTGCTATGACCGCCGACGAGGTAATTGTATTATATTTTGTGTTACTACTGATTTTTACTATCTGAATCGAGCTGAAGTCATGTTAATTATTTATCTTTTTTATGTTGCATTTGCTGAATTTTATTACATCTTGTAATTGACTATTGAATCAATTTCAGTACTGTAGTATCTGGAAGATCTGTTTTCCTCTTAGACCCTGTTTGATTGTAACGAATTATGGAAAATGTTACATCCGAGGAAAACAAATTTCACTTTGACCGTTTGATTGCAACGTGGAAATGGAAATCGAATTCCAAAATACAACCACTTGAAACTGCATTTTCTTTGTTTTCATGGAAAACAAATTCCTATGGATTTGATGAATTTTTATTTTTCAACTAATATGGAATTGAAATCATTTTCCACATTTATCTATCAAACTGACCCTTAATGTTAGGTTCCAAATTGTAGCGTAATGTGTAATTGGGGGTTCGTGTTTTGGTACGAACTCTGACATGTTTGGTTGTTCATATGTTTATTCTCAATGCAGTTTGATTCTCTTAATATGAAGTAGCAAATAATTAATGAGGTTTCAAGTCATAAGCTGAGTAAATTTGTCGGTCAAAATTTGTCTCATTTAATTGTTTTCTCTTTTAACCGTTCAAAAGTAAATTTATGGACATATTTTAATCTAAATCAAAGTCAAACAATCAATATTAACCATATTTTTTATGGATCTCACATAATTTTAATTACACATTTTAAAAACTTCTACAACATTTTATTTTATTTTTTGTATGTATTTATAATATATTTTGACATTATAATTAAAGGGGCTATCTGTTTTCTCTTTTCATTTATTTCCGAAAATTTAAATTGGAGCATTTCTTTTCTTAAAATATATATTATTTTAATATTTATAACGCCGAGAAATAATTATAAAAGCAATTCCTTTTACAATGGAAATCTTATATCAAAGGGTTGCGATTTATGTAGGGATAATTACGACTAATATGGTAGATTTTCGTATATTTCTTCAAATTTTCTCAAAGTATTGTTGTTTTATACATTGAGTTATGTTATAGTAACATAATCCTTGACACATGGGGTGACATAATGGCCCCATGTGTCAAGGGTTATGTTCTTCTAGTAAAATTCTTATATATTAGAGACTCCAAGAATTAATGCGTGTTCAAATGAGTAGACTTCATTGTAGTCTCGTGTCAAGTTTTGTTTCTACATATACGATAAAATTAAAACATTTTTCAACAATATACATTTAAAGCAAGACACCTTCACGAAAGCACAACAATAGGAAAGGCCATTTATTTGAGCATGAAACCAGCTTTTCGCATTGTTCCACGCCTCTTTACCCGTTGAATCGTCCCGATCAAAGATTTTAATGTGTGTCGATTTTGACTTGAGTCTGCACATTCTTTGGCTTCCAAACCTTTCAATTTGTTGCAAAATACATTTTAACTTTTTATTTTTGTGACTACGGTCCCAAACTTTTCAATTTAACTACACTGGAAATCCTTTTGACAAAATCTATCCAGTATTCCCTTAATCAACCTAAAAATTCAAAATTTGACTCAACTTGACAAATCAATTAAGGGTAAAATGTTAAATTTACATTTTTTTTAATAAAGGGAAATAATTATATCAAAAACCAAAAAATAAAATAAAATAAATGAATGAATACACTATTCACCCCCTCCAACCCCCACCTATCCCCAAAATAGAAAAAACTAGAAAATCAGTCTCTACTTACCACTGTCATCGACGTCGACGGCCACCGCCATCTTGCACCGCCACCGTTGATGGCTACCAACTATGAAATTGCTAGGCACCACAACACCCTAAATCATGGTAAACGTATATGAGAATATCTAGGCCAACCTTCAGTATAGTATTGATTTCGAAAATCAGTTTTTTTCTAGCCTTAGAATAGAAGAAGTCATGTCCCCGGCGAGAAAAATTGCCAACAATGTCAAGACCTTCTAAAAAAAATATTTCTGCAAATTCTTTGTTTTCTACCAAAAGAGCTTCGCATATTTCAAAATTTATCCATCCAAATTTCCAAAATGTTACCAGGTTTTTACTTCAAAACTACACATTGCACTTAAATACACAATGGATATGGAGATATAGATCCAATGACAATGGATATGGAGATATAGATCCAATGATGCGTATCTAATTGTGTTTAATTGTATGTTTCTTCCATACACTGGTGGAAGTTTGGTCCGATTCCAGCCGCGATCGGTCTGGCAACGCCTAATTTAACGATTTCTTAGGTACAAATGAAATGGGTTATGAAGAAATTAACAAATAACGACGCAGAAAGTGGAAAATGCACAAATTTTGAAAACGATTATTATTCAACTTCTGGTTAATTTGAAGAGTATAGGTCATTGGATGAAATTAAATGAGTTAAAATGAGAATTAGAAGATAACTAGTTGGAGGGGGTTGCGTATAGGTCATTGGATGAGAAGAACAAGTCAGTGGCCGGTGCTGTGTTTGGTTTTGGGCATAGGTCGGGGTTGAAGAAGATGAATAGTTTATTCGTTTATTTATTTTTTTGGTTTTTTTTTTTTATTTTATATTTTGGTAAATTATCTTTTATCATTTGCTTAATATGTCAAGTTGAGTCAAAATTTGAATTTTCGAGTTGACTAACGGAATTCTGTTCCATGAACTTTGGGTACGGTTAAAGTGAAAGATTTGGAGCTATTATAGCAAAAATAAAATGTTTAAGGTATATTCTGCAACAAATTGAAAAGTTTGGGACATTCGCTGCAATGTTCCCTAATAATAATAATAAATTGAAATGAGAAATTTTTAAAATTTTTAACTATTTTTCATTTAATTTTATGATATTATTTGTGAATTGATATATTTATAATATTCATATTTGCTTAATCAAATGCATTTTTATTTCACACTTAAATTTTAAACCCTTCATTTTATTATTATTATTATTTGCCAATATTTAAGCCCCTATTTTATAACCTTATTTCAAAACTCTTTAATCCTTAAACTCGTTTCTAACAATACATTTACACGCTAAAATTTTTGCATGTAAGTTCAAAACATTTTCATACTTTTTAACAACACATTTTCCAAAAAATTACTATTCAAAACAATATTTTTTTCAAAAAAAAAAAAAGAGAGAGCCACCAACAATGGCTAAATATATGATTTGTCACTAAAATATTTGATTGTGATCCACAAATTTTGTTTTTGTGAGGGGAACCTTATTGTGATTTATGACTAGTATGTGAATATAGTCATAAATTACGTGTAATTGTGATTGTGACATGTTTATTTAAATTATAGGTTATAATATTGTATCAGACGTTACAAAATGTGATCACTTGATTTTTGAAAAAAAAATCCACAAGTTTCTTATATTTGAATTGAGTAATACTATGTAACCTCACTAGGGTTATAACTCCAGTTTAAGTAGCGATAAATGATAAACTAAATGAATTAATTTCACCTTTTATTTAATGTCACATTAACGCCATCAAAATTGGGGTTGTAATTCAAGTGGAGCTAAATAATATTACTCTTTTGAATTTGTACTTCGAAACCTTTGTATTTGCCAGTTATAGTTGAAAGTGATACACCCACCTTTCATTTAATGGCACATTAACGCCACCAAAATTGAGGTTGTAATCCAAGTGGAGCTAAATAGTATTATTCTTTTGAATTTGTACTTTGAAACCTTTGTATTTAGCTAGTTATAGTTTTTTGGAATAAGGTAATTGTATTATATCCAAAGTATAAAAATAAAGTATAAGATCACAGGGGCATACTCCAGAAAACTAGGCTAGGAATAAATGCCTTCCTAGCACCAATAACAGTAACCTAGATTAGAGCTTATGACCTAGCCACGACAATAGAAAATATTCGCAGAAAAAACCCATGAGTGTTGGAGCCATCTACTCTCACTAGATGGGACCAAGCCCCTATATAAATCCACTCGTGTACAAATAGAAAAAAACAATGTCTCGAATAACAACAGATTCATGTTTGGAAGTCACACCATGGGTCCTAGCATTACGCTCACGCCAAATAGCATAAATCGAAACCACAAACATTAAACGAATAACAATGGACCGCAATGACCTCCTACGAAACTGCTCCATCCAAGAAAGAGTATCTGACCAACTCTGTTGAACCCAAGGCAGGTTAGATTTTGCATGCAAAGCATGCCAAATACGCTCAGAAAATGGGCAAACAAAGAAAAGATTATCCAAATCCTCCTTCAAACCACCATACAGCACACAACGTATAGACTATACCAAACGAAGGCAAAAAAGCTTTGTCTATATATAAAGGCCACCTTGAATTGCTAGCCAAAGGATAGATGCATGACGGGGAAAACACTTAGGAAACCATACAATGTGATACCAAGCCACCATAAGGCAGCGAAGTTGAATAGACATCCAAGCACTCCGAACAGAGAAAACTCCATGTGCATCATCCACCCATCGCAAGACATCCTCTCTAGTACTATCCGACCGAAAAGTATCAAGCGTATCTTACATCAAGTCAGACAACGCTGGGGAAATAGCTGATGGCCACCTCTAAGTATCACCCTCAACAATATCAGCCACCTTAGCTAGTCTCCTCGATCTAGATTCATGAATGATCCTCTCACCAAGAATTTTCTCTAAAGGGCCAAGATGATGCCAATTATCAAACTATAGAGAAGCACGTCTACTTCTGAATTTCATTTTGTCCTTCCCTATATCCCCAAGTACAAGAATCTTCTTCCAACTCCAAGAGCAGTCCCCTAAGACACTTCAATTCCCAAATGCTTCGGCCTTTTAGTAAGTAACTTCGTGTCCACGAAACCCAAAGAGAGAAAGCAGAATCCGGTCAAAGGAACCAAAGGTGTTTTAACATGGCAGCTTTATTCCAAATCTCAATGCTCCGTAGACCCAAACCACCCTCCTTCTTAGGCATACAAATTTTCCCACACACTACTTTAGTCACTCCGATGCCAAGGTCACAACCCTTCCACAAGAAAGCACGTAGAGTAGCTTCCACTTCCTTGATCACAGCCTTAGGTAAAATAAATACAGAAGACCAATATACCTGAATAGAAAATAGCATGGACTTAATAAGTTGTAACCTACCCGCATAGAAGAGTGCTCGACAAGTCCAATTCTTAGCCTGAGCTATAATACTATCCACCAACATCTTATAGTCCAAAGCCCACAATTTGGTAGAGATAAGTGGAACACCAAGATAACGTACCGGGAGAACTCCTTCCTTATGCCCCAAAACATCAAACAACTGATCCTTAAGAAATGAATAAACACCACTAGCAAATAGATTACTCTTATCTGGATTAGGAATAAGACCCGAAAGAGCTTTGAATCGATTAAGGCATTCCCCAATGAGAGAAACAGAACCTGTCTCAACTCTACAAAAGATCATAAGATCATCAGCAAAACACAAGTGGGTGATCTTCTCCTTTTCACACCTCCAGTGGTACTTAAAATCCTTCTCTACAATCATCAACCCCATTAACCTTGAAAATACCTCCATTGCCAAGACAAACAAATAGGGCGACAAAGGATCTCCCTGTCTCGAGCCTCTTCCACCAGCAAAGAAACCATGCAATTCGCCATTAATGGAGATTGAAAACCGAGTGGTAGTGACACACTCAGTAATCCAAAAAACAAACCTCTCAAGGAAACCAAGCACCCTTAAAACTGCAAAGAGAAAATCCCAACGAATAGAATCATAGGCTTTCATGAGATCAACTTTAAGAGCACACCTAGGCAATCCTCCACAACGGTGATAATTCCTTAAAAGCTCTTGGAAAACAAGGATATTATCGCTAATATGTCTCCCTTTTAACAAAAGCAATTTGATGAGATCCAGCAATGTTTGGAAGAACCAGCTTGACTCTATTGGCAATAAGCTTAGCAACACATTTATAAATAGTATTACAATAAGAGATAGGCCTAAAGTCCTTTACCTGAGAAGGATTAGGAACCTTAGGAACCAATACGACGGTAGTAGCATTAACTTGCCTCAAAAGTTGCCCCGAGTCAAAGAAAGACTTGATGGCACATAGAACATCATTCCCCCACAATATTCCAAGTCATTTTGAAGAAACAGGCATTAAAACCATCTAGCCCAGAAGCCTTGTTGTCTTTCAAAGAGAACAAAACCTCCTTAATCTCCTCAAATATCACATCTCTATGAAGGGTTTCATTATACCCCGTTGAGATACTCTTAGGAAGAGCTCTTCGAAGCAAGTCCATATCTAGACTCTCACCACTAGGTTGCTGTCCAAGGAGATTTTGATAGAATTGAACAATAACTTTACTAACCTCATGCGGCCCCTCTACTCTAGTACCATCATCTCTACAAATGGAAACAACCTTATTCTTGCAATAGTGACTTTTCATGGCCTTGAAGAAGAAAACAGTATTCTGATCCCCTAAATTCAACCACTTAACACGAGATTTTTGACCCAAAAAGCTTTCCTCAGCCCTACTCAATTCACAATATTCCTTTTGTAATCAAACCTCCTCCATATGTAAAGATGAATCCAAAGGTGAATGCTGAATCAAACACTGAACATGTTCTAAATCAGTCTGAGCACGAGCAACTCAAAAAGCTTTTTGAGCCAAAAAGCTTTCCTCAGCCCTACTCAATTCACAGTATTCCTTTTGTAATCAAGCCTCCTCCATATGTAAAGATGAATCCAATGGTGAATGCTGAATCAAACACTGAACATGTTCTAAATCAGTCTGAGCACGAGCAACTCTCGTAGGCAGATTTGAAAAACGCTCCTTATTGAACTCTTTCAAGGCAAGCTTCAACTTCGAATACAGACAAAACATAGGGGTTCCTACGACCGCTTCATCCCAAATCTGATCCACCAAAGGAAAGATATCCAAGTAATCCATCCAATAATCAAAGAAACGGAATGGAATCTTCCTACGTGGTAGCCCTGCAAGTTTCACTACCATAGGAGAATGATCTGACAAACCAATAGTAAGTAGCTTTGGATCCCTGAAACTCGTTCTCCCACTTCGAATTCACCAATACACGATCTAGTTTCTTGAGAATAGGATCAGATTCTCAAAGGGGATATTATAAAACTTTACCCAAAAAGGAATGCAACGCAGATTCTCCTTGGCCAAAGTCATATTAGGTTGCCAACGTTTAAGAATGAGTGGTCGGTTAGCCATATGCCATAGCACTCCTTCAAGAACTAAAAGAGCTTGACGAAGAGAATCGAATTTGAAAAAATAGAACCCAACATCTGAGGATAGAACTTTCTTAAGGCTAAACCTATCCTACAGTTTATGAGCAATGGAATTCACAACTAGGAAAGCCAACTTCTTCCTGACAAAGGAGCCAGCCAAGGTCGTCCTCCACAATTTCACAACCCGAGGTAGCCACTTCTATAGGGGGAATCACCTTCACTCGGCCATTATCACAAAGGGGTTTGTTATAATTTAAGTCCAGTGAAGAAGAATCTAGGTCCAATACATTTACATGAGACCCATTTAATACCTTAGCATAGGATCTTGGCCTCAATTGCCCCAATTTTCATGTCACTTCACCTTCAGTTGGAAGAATGTAGGTTGAATTATTCAATTGCAATACATTAGGATCTCCAAAAGAATCAGCCTTTAGATACATACCCGTCTGGATCGAAGCCTCTGACTGCACTTTGAGATCTTGGGCTGTTTTTGTTGATAAATCTCCATAGGAACCGGTGCCTAGGTGAGGTGAGAATATAAAAAATAATTAATACGAATTATTTGTGTGGAATGAACTTTTAATTCAAATAAAATAAAAATCAGTTTGTGGAAACAATTTAAATAGTTGAGAAAGTCAATTAGAATAATTCGTATCTAATCAAATGGAATGAATATGTCTAATGTGCGTGCGTTGATCATAACTAAATAATTGACAAAAATAATTTATGATAATATTTTTCAAATAATTAAATAAATCAAATACATATTGAAAAATAAAAATTAAATGAATCGGTCAAATATGGTCAATAAATTAAATATATATTAAAAAACGAAAAGAAGGATAATGATCGTGTCAAATGTATATTTATCATAACTAAATAGTTGACAAAATTTAATAATAATATTGTTCAAATGGTTCGAATAATTAATAAATTAAATACATATTGAAAAATAAAAAGTAGAGTATCAAAAAAATAATTAAATACATATCGAAAACGAAAATTAAAGTATTATTGAAATAATTGAATTATAATAAGGATATGATCGTCCAAAAATTTATTTTCACTTGATGTGATATATCAAATGATTAAAAAAATGAAAATGTAATTAATATGCCAAATATGGTTAAATAAATTAAATACATATTAAAAATAAGATAATGAATGTGTCACGTACATTCATCATAACTAAATAGTTGACAAATGATTAACAAATTCAATATATATTGTTCAAATGATTAATAAATTAAATACATACAAAAAATAAAAGTATAGTATTATTGAAATAATTAAATTGTAAAACCCAAAGAAAAAAAAGAAGAAGAAATTCATAGAATAAAATTTAATTATTTTACATACTATATTTTTATTATTTTGGAAAAAAAATGGAAGATTAAAGTGATATATGTATTAATTCAATTTTATTTGGACCAAATATTTAGATTTTTATAGAGCGGTGATAAGTATATCAATATGGTGTTCATTGGATAGCTCGTAATTAATCATATATATTGGGCTCGATAAAAAGTTAATTAGGATAAGCGAAGTCTAAGTTATTGAAGTTTAAAAAATTTGTTATTAATTGTTTTTTGATAAATTAAATTTTAGGTTTAAAATGGATAAGAGCCACATGTAGAGTTAGACCGGGATAAAGTGAATTTTTTTTTTTTGTAGGATGAAATAATGATGAAATAGAATATTCTTGATAGTGACATTTGCATAGTGGTACACAGCTCTATATAACTATTATACTAAAAATTCAATTGTCCTTTTTTTAATTTAGATACTATGCATTTACCTCTTTATTCACATATCAGAATATACTTATGCAAACGATTGCAATAGTAGACAGAAAATAAAAATTGGAAACGTGCTTTTTTCTTTCAAAATTTTATTAATCAAGCGAGGTAGGATTACGGGGTGCAAGTGGTTTGTCCCGTTTAATTTATTTCTTCATGTTGATAAGTATTATGCTAATAAAACTTATGTTATGATATATATATTATGATCATCTAGTAACAAATATATGATATTTATTGAACTTTTATC
Organism: Fraxinus quadrangulata; assembly: GCA_903798255.1. Classification (NCBI taxonomy): domain Eukaryota; kingdom Viridiplantae; phylum Streptophyta; class Magnoliopsida; order Lamiales; family Oleaceae; genus Fraxinus; species Fraxinus quadrangulata. Next base: position 62,023 of record CAIGRB010158154.1, read on the forward strand.
GATTTCTAATGATATGATATTTTTTGACACATGATTTAATATTTTTATTCAGGATTGCACAAAATATTCGTGCCTTTCATGTACTCACCAATTTCCCTACTTCCCACAGATTGGAATGGGTCGTTTTATGGCAAGCGATGAGGTGCAACAACTTTGGATTCATTGGATTTAATAAATTAAATCTGGTGTAATGTGACTGTAGATTTTAATTTCAGTGTTTGTTTTAGTTTTATTATTATATGGATTTGTTATCTAGGGTTTGGAACATGTTTTATTTAGTTATGTTTTTTTTCTATACGTTTATTCAATATTTGTGCAACCAAAAATTTTCATGTTATGATATTAAAAATATTTAATTAATTATGAAATAAATAGGATATAGCCTAGAAAAATCCTTATTTTTTAAGAATATGGACTTATTCTATATAGCAGTGAGTAAACTAACCTTACATAATTTTATATTTATTGCATGCCATTTTTTAAAAAAATAAATAAAACTTTCAGTAACGATTTGAATATTAAAAATTTGGGTCGTTACAGTTTGATATTAGACCAAAAAAAAAAAAATAGAGAGAGATAGAGGATTGTGTCACTGTTCACATGAACAGTACGTGAGCAATGAAAAATTTCTCATTGTTTTAGATTACTTAGCATGGGTCCATATGCATTATATAAAATATTTTTATCACCTTAAAAAGTGAGAATTATATATATATATCCCTACTAACTTAAAAGTGTTGACCTATGATTCAATATAGTTTCACTTGTTTTGATTATAACAAGCAATACACTTATATTTCTAACAAACTTTGTTTCTTGAGTTTTTTGATGAATGTATCTTCTTAAACATTCAAAAACTCAAATCGTCATCCATTGAAAAACAAGCAATCAAATGGGTCTCGAAGAAAAAAGAACGAGACATTTGAAGATTAAAACTTAGAAGTAATTTTATCGGAACTTAAATGTAAAGGTACAACTCATCAATTTTTAGCAAGTATACAAAGCTCAAATTATTTCCATAATTCATCACTTGCATAAAACCGATTTTTCATTAAAAAAAAAAAGTCAACTTTCGGTCAACCAAAATTTCAAAATTCGGTCGACCGAAAATGCTGTCTGGTCAGCCGAAATTCCAACGGTTTGATTTTTCCAACGGTTATATACTCTCGATCAACCGAAATTGATCAACCGAAAGTGACTGATTTGGCTTCCTTTACTCTATAAATATTCATCTCTTCTTGCATTTAATTTTAACAACTTACAAGAGCAATTAAGAGAGTATATTTATTCAATATCATTTAGCTTACTTGATTTTAAATTCTATTTCATTTATTACAAATAATTTCTTGATTGATCAAACTAATTTTTCATCTATCTCATCAAGAATTCTTTTTACAAAGAAATTTTCTCAATCTCATCCACTTTCAATTCTTGATAAAAGTTTTCTTTACCAACACTTATATTGAAGTGTAAATCTCTTTTCATATTTAACTTTTATTATTTGTTAAGAGAGATTATATGTTGAAAATTTTGATACAAAGATATAAATTATTTCATTATCCATCATTCATCAAAGTTTACAATATAAACACTTGAGCTTTATCTCGATTGTTGTTAAGGATATGTGATCCTTGTTGTAAGTCACATAAGGATAAGTGCTCCTTGTTGTAAGTCAATTAAGGATAAGTGCTCCTTGTTGTAAGTCACTTAAGGATTGGTACTCCTTGTTGTAAGTTGCCATTATAGTGCATTTGGCCTCGCTCGTGAATGAAAGCTTGGTAACGGGGACGTAGAACACATTATGTATCGAATCCCATTAAATTGGTTTGTTATTTTTACATTATTACACTTTAATTTACATTACCTTTTATATTGTGCTTTATTCATACTTGAATTAAGTTATTAAACTTGCATATTTAATTCTAGTATCATACTTTGAAATTATATCTTGTGTATTGAATAGCTTGAAGACAAAGTGTTGAAAAAGTTTCTAAAATCAATTCACCCCCCTCTTAGTTAGTTATTCTTTGGTTATCAAAAAGAGGGAATCCGCCAATTACTGTTCATTTGTGAAGCATTTTTTTCCCCATTTTATCCATAATAGCTCATTTCCCATCCACGCATATCTCTTTCTCTTGAAAGCAAAAGGGTAATATGGACTTCTTCTTACCGACAATTGTTGATTAGGAAAAGACAAAAGGAAGCACTTACACAATTGTTGACAGGAGAAAGATTAAAAAGGAAGCAACCACAATTGTTGACCCAATCATCTCTCCAAAAATTCAACTTTATCGACTAGGATAATTTAGTTGATCAGAACTGGAAGTCCAATGAAATAATAATTATAATAAGCGAATGTAAAAAAAATCTCCGAATAGTAAGGAGCATTTGCTCCGCAGACTATGGAGCAATGCGGCGTGCAAATGTTAAGAAAAAATATGATGCAAAAATATAATTATATTTAAAATTTTAATTTTATAATAAGTAAATGTAAAAATAATAATAATAAATTGG
>CAIGRB010158156.1:5492-18837 GCA_903798255.1 Fraxinus quadrangulata
TTTTTTTTTTTTTAGAATGCAACAGAAGATGCAGAGGGACGACAAACTGAAGAGAAACGAGTAGAAGCGTTGGCCTTCATTTGTTTCCAAGAAGTAAACAAATCCTGAATGAAGCATAGAATGGCATCAATGCCTTGTAAAAGAAAATGCGAACGGTTACGATTTTCATTACAGAAAATGAAATGAAGATGGGAGTTAAAACAAAGGTCATATCATAATGTGTTTTGAAATGCAAGGGCATATCACTAGACGACCCAACAGCTTTCCCTTTATCCAAACGGGCCGATTCTTCCACAACGGGCACATCTACAAGAATCACTGCAGAAATCAAGAGATGATAAGTCAAAGGTTAATAACATGAGTAAGGAGAAAGTACAATATATATTACCTTCTAACTCAACACGAAGGGGGTCAATGCCCTGCGAAGGTGAAAGTTCTCCAGTCGGCTGCGCGATCAGAGACTCTTGGCCTATAGACTTTCCCTTAGGTGAAGGCCCTTTGTCAGGTAACTTGGATGAATAAGCTTTTATGGGAGGTGATGGAACAAGAGCCGATGAAGGTAGAGCCTTCAAAGGAGAAGTTGAAGATTAGCTTTTTTGAAAAATCTAGGTAAAACATTAATACATGAAATATTCGTTAACACATAAAGGATTTTTCATGAATAAATGAACTTTCATACTTTTCTCCTGACGACGAGAGGGGCATCATCATCGTCATCATCGTCGTCATCATCAACGGGCAAACTTAGCGAAGTGGAAGCTGGCCATTTACAGCTAGAAACGCTAGCTGCTCTAGATGGAGATTTTGAAGGAGAAGTGAGACCCCAGCCAGCTAAGGTAATGTCAGGAATCGGAGCAACAGAAGAAGTCACTGGTCTCTCCAACGAGTGAAAAGCGTGGTTAGCATCAATTGTAAACAACCGATGCTTCACAGATGGCCAGAGTTGTTCAAAAATAGGGTGAGTAATGAAAGTAAAGTTAAAAGGAGTTAAAGAGAAGCCATTGATCAAAAGGGCATTACGAGTATCAATGGCTTGGGCCTCTGTTTTACTAATGGTATGAAAACGCTCTGTTAAACTTTTGGAGAAATTGGGTGGAATAGGCCATGTTTGGCCAAAACCAAGTGACGGCCAAAAAATTGGGGAGCATATATCTCAACCCCCGCCTTGGTATTTGTCCCAGTAAGGATGTTATGGAACAACTCCTTCATGGTCAAAAAATGAGCCCAAATAGGCAAAAAGGTGCTCACGTCATTCATGGTAGAAGGAGGTTGCACATAAGTTGGAATTAAATTAGCAGGAAAAGGAAAAAAGGAAAGGATTGAATCTAAATTATAAAAGAATGAAAAACATCCATATTAGACATATTAACAGGCTCCAGTCGGTTGATGACCAGCCCATAAAAACTGGCCGAAATAGGAGGAGCCGACGGAGCACCAAATTGAGGAAAATATGCTCTCAACCACAATTGAGTGAGCCAAAGGGGCCCACTGCCAGTAGGAGATGCACCACTTTTAAATTAAAATTGGAGGGAAGCCATGCCCCTATAGAAGGCAGCTAAGAATAATGAGTAAAAATTTAAAGACCTACCACTCGCTAACTCATGCGCTATAGGAAAATAAGCCATGTAAGGTTTAAGGCTAGGTACACAGAGAACATATTTACAAAGCCAAACTTGAAGAAAGGCAACACGTTCGACATGGGTAGGTTTAGTGCCAGATTAATTATAGAGTTCTTGCATGCTCGAGTAAGAATCAGTGAGTTTCTTGTCAAACTTTGGGGTAGCGGAAGAAACCAAAATGGCGGGAAAAATGGTGTGGCCCAAAGGTGAGAGATTCACGAAGACACCAACATCTCTCAGAGTAATATACATAGGACCCAGTGGAAAGATGAACGTATTATATTCAGATGACCAAAAACTCAATGCGATAGGGAATAGCACATGGTCATAAATTGGGAGGCGAAGAGTAATTTCTAACAAATCAAAAATTCCTCCTAGATCAAAAATTGTTTTGGTAGGGCCATGCTTTGACATACACGTATGCTAACAACGAAAAGTAGTATCAGTTTTAGGCCAAGTACGAATACCTCTTTCGGGGATTGGCTTCAACGGTAAATGGTTCAGAAAATGAGGGTCTTAAGTGCACGGGAACAACTGACCCCCGCTACTTGCCCCCCAGAATCAACATCCTGAAAAGATGGGCCTAAGAAGAACTCATGAAGATCAGGATTGGCCGATGAAAGGTATGTTGAATTTATATATGGCCTAGAAAGAAGCTCTTGAAAATCTTCAAAGCTAAGGGAGTTGTCTGAAAGGCTTTGTGAAGTCGTCATTTCCTGCAAATTTCTCGAAGGTTTTGGGAATGTTTATGGGAAAAGAAGCGAGAAGGTGAACAGTAACTTTATAAGAGAGAAGAAACAGGGCAAGGCAGAACGTGGGTATAATGGCGTGAAGAAGTCGCGTATTCTTCGGTTTAATAGGGGTTGTGTGATATTGCACATTTTAGGGATATAGAAGGTCATTGCCAAACAAGATAATGATTGGGATTCCTCGCCTTTCTCAGATTTCAAGTATCGCGGGAAAACATAAAGAATGAATATGGCAGAAGATTAATAATTGGATATTAATTTTGCCATATTGGGGGGTAATTGTTGACATACAAAATTATAAGACCCAATTAAATGGCCTAAAGAGTGAAGCTCGGCTAAGGAATTCGAAGGATGGATCCAAACAAGACTGTGTGGAAGCCCAAGACAGAGTTACATAATAGAAGTCCATCATCGCCCAAGCCTGATATACGCCCAAGTAGTGGAGGCCCATTGTCGCTCAAGCCTGCAAAACGCCCAAGTAACGAAGAACCCTCGCCGCTCAAGCCTGTGAGAGCTCAAGATCTGGGCGAGGATAATGTCTTATTATTATTTAAAGCGACTGACGGTTTATTGAAACAGTTCATCCCACAATCCATGAATCTCCGTTACAAACAGTTAAATAATGGAAGAAGTGGCAGCGGTTATAAACAGTTTCTTTGACAAGTCATCCATAATAGAGAAGGTGGGTAGTTGTAGGGCGATCAGTTCCAAACGGTTATATAACAACCATTGAATTGTGTATAAAAGAGAAAAGAGAGCATAGAAGAAAAGATCTGATCAATCAACTCTCGAACAAAGAACTATGTAATTTCATTCCTTTATTTTTCTCGTTAAAGCTTTTAATTTACTTATGTGCTTGTGCCCCTTGGAGGCGTTTCGTTTCTTACAAATCGTACTCTTCATAAATAAAGCACCCCTCGTTGGGACTTTGTCTCGAGAGTTGTTCCTTACACAATCGTCTGAACCTTCTTTTAATAATTAGCGATTTTCGCACGAAACAGTGTTATTTTATCATTTTTTATATTAATTCATGTGATGACTTATCCATTAATGTGTGAGTTCCGTGGTTGACTTGAATTCTAAAAGAACAGTTATTGTAGGTCCACATATGCAATTAATTATATATAAAGTCATCTTGAAATTGAGCCCAATTAAAGTTATCTAACAAAATTTAAATTGTTCAATTTAGAACATCTAAATAAAGGGTGAGCCAGATTACACGTGTAGAGACTGGATTAGAGTTGTATTTGACGATGGGCGAAATACAGATGAAAACTATATACAAAATTATGATTTTCAATTCATGTGGAACTTCTCATTCTTCGTGTCATCTCATCAACACAAGAATATAAGAGAAAATATATTGAAAAGAAAGATTCAAAACTCACAATAAAAAATAATAATTGAAGCAAATAAATCGAAAAACAAGACAATCAAGATTATAGAGCAAGAAGCAAAATCAAGATCAAGAATTCAAGAACTAAAAGAGCCAATAATCCATATTTAAGATTCGGAATCAAGATCCAGTAATACGAAATTATTCCCAAAAAATTAAAGTATGTTCCGCATTATTAATTTTTTTGATGATTTAAAATGGATGATCTTGACAATTAAGAAATTAGGTTTTCTAGTTTTATAAAGTTTCAGCAAGTGGTATAAGAGACAACTCCATGTTAAACCATTAAAATTAAAGGAAGATTTTTTTTAGGGTTGAAATTCATACTTTAGATTTCTTAATTTTTGGGATGCAAATTAGCCATGAATTTCAAGTTTTATTATTATTATTGGTTATTTTAAAGTTTAACTATTATATAAATTAATTGTTGAATTTGAATACGGTTATAACTCTAACTTGTATGTCAGCTTTAGATAAATCAAATACGGTTATTTTCAAATTCCATTGATGATGCCGTGAGCTCAAAGGTAATTGTTGGGATTCCAATGCCAAAATCATGACTACCATCATTAGCATAATAGTTAAATATATGAATTTAATACTTGAGAATAAGGAATTGCGACGGGAGTTGTTGTTCAGCAACCCACTACATCGCTAACTTGCGGTTTATTTTTATTTTTATTTTTTTGTTTTGACAACAAAGAAAAAAAAGTAAAATATAAAGGGGGCAATCAAATTTCAAATGTTGGGACAATCAATTTTAAATCTTGGTATTTAAAGTTTCTTTTGAATCTCTAATTTTCTAAAATAGATTAGTTGAAGCAATATGTTACCAAAGTAACCTCTTTTACTTAAATTAATTTATTTGGAATGTTTGGAAAGTTGTGTGTACGTAATTCATATGGATATTGACCGACCCAAAAGAAGTTAATATTTGACTGAATTATTTACACATTTGTAGTGATAAATATGTGACAATTGTAAAGTTTTCCATTATGTGAACATTGAGTCGATCCAAAGATAGACTTAGTGTTTGACCGAATTTATTGTCAATATTTGATTACTACATCAAGAGTGCCACTTACAAATTGGTATTTCTGTCCAAAGACTAAATATCAATGTTGTGTTAATCTCTTGTGACGTGATTCACCATTATTTGAAACTATTAATTGTCAAATACGGATTCCTATGTGACATGTTATTAGGTTTAAATTCTCTATTCAATTAATCCATCAACTTTTGCAATATCTGTCAATATCAATTTAATTATGATGCTAGAACCGAAGTTTAAGGACTGGAAAGAGAACATATTATATAGTTCTTAGCGGTGAATCTAGACCTTACATTTAGAAGTGAACAACCAGTACTCTTAAAGATAAAAGTTCCGCTAATAAAAATTGGACTCGGATAAGTGAGATCATTCAAACCGTATAAGTCTTATGATCATGAAAAGTGAAATTCCAGCAACATTGAGATATGTTGTGTCTGATAATGTAACTACTGTCAAGGAATTTCTTAATAAAATTGAAAAAAAAGGTGTTGCAAAAGGCAATAAGGCCGGAATTAGCACACTTTTAGCGAATTTAGTTTCACTAAAGTATAAGGGTAAAAAATATATATAAGAAAGTACATCATGGAGATGTCTAATCATGCTTCAAAAGTAAAAGCATTAAAGGTTGAATTATCTAATGACTTGCTCGTGCATTTAGTTTTTATTTCTATTCTTGCACAATTCGACTAATTTAAGGCTAGTTACAACTGTTAAAAGGGAAAGTGGACTCTTAATGAGCTCATTCCATATTGTGTGTAAGAAAAAAAGGCTAAAGCAAGATAAAACTGATATTACTCACTTGGTAAGTACATTTAAGGACAAGTTAAAAAGAATTAGAAAGTTGCATCCGGTTCGTTTCAAAATAAACAGTGAAAACCTAAAAAGGATAAAACTGGTTGTTAGTTTTCTGAAAAATTAGGATATATAAAAAGAGACTGTACTAAATACCACACTCGACGTGTAAAGAAAAATACACTTCTTATTTTGGTTTGTTTTGAGGTTAATTTAGTTTTAATACATAGACACACTTAGTGGATAAAATTCTGATACCACCACCCACATAAGTGTGTCTATGCGAGGTTGCCTAAACAATCAAAAGTCAATTGATACTAAAAAATTCATGTATGTGGGATAATGGTAAATCAGAAAAACTTGAGACTATAGGGACTTTTAGGGTATTATTAAAGATTGGTTATGATTTGAATATGAAAGAGATTTTTGCGATACCTTCTTTTAAACGAAATTTGTTTTCTATTTCTACATTGAAAAATTTTGGTTACTCTTGTTCAATTGGAAATAGTCAGTTTGATCTTTTTCTTAGTTCAAATATTGTGGGTATCAATTCTTTATTCGATTACGATATTCTATATTTACTTAATACAGTTGTCTCTTATAAAGAATCACTGTATATGAATTCACATGGTATTAAATATAAATTAACCAATAAAAAGTTTACTTCGTTATGGCACAAGCGATTAAATAACATATCTTAAAACAGATTGGGAAATCTTGCGTTAGAATATATTCTTGATTCCTTTAATTTTTTAGACTTATGTGTTTATGTTAATTACATTAAGGGAAACAAACAAATATAAGGAGATTAAATACCAATAGAACTTCGAACGTTTTAGAACTAATTCATACGGATATCTGTGAGCCATTCAATTCGACTTTTTGCAATGGTCAACATAATTTATTATATTTATACAATTTTTTCTCACTATAACTAGCTATATCTCATCTATGAGAAATCGCAAAAAATAGACAAGTTTAAGGTATATAAGGCTGAGGTTGAAAAACAAATATGTAAAAAAATTTAACAAGTCAGATCTTACCATAGTGGTGAATACTATGATAGATATGACGGATCAGGAAAACAATGTCTAGTGTCTTTTTACTAAATTCCTAAAGGAATGTAGAATCCTCCCACAATACATTAGAATCTCTCTAGGTAGAAGAATTAAAGACTACAGCTAAAATTTTCAACAAAGTTCCAAATAAAACAATTATTAAGGAGTTACATTTTTTTTTCAAAGATCCCACTATTAGGTCAATTTTCTAAACGAAAAATGTCGGATTCCTCGATGATGTAGAGTTTGAGGGAGGAGATAAGGTTATAGAGTTAACGATTTTATCTTAGATGAGAATGTGTATATATTTTTTCTGTTGCAATTGACAATGATCAGGACCAGAGATAATTTTTTGCTCTAAATCTTGTTCAATCAACTTTTATCAAGCCAGGCAAAAGAATAATTCTAAAAAATGGATTGATGTAATGCATAAAGAGATAAAGTTCATAAGTAACAATAACGTTTGGGAGCTCATCTTATTGCCTGAAAGTGGGAAATTCATTGGTTGTAATTAGATATTTAAAACCAAGAGGGATTCGAAGAGTGATATTGAGAGATATGAGACTTGTCTTGTTGCAAATGGTAGTACTCAAAAGGAAGTCATTGACATTAAAGAGATTTTTTTTTTTCGATTTCTATGAAAGACTCTTTTAGGACAATTATGGCATTTGTGACATATTTTGATTTTATACTATGTCGGATAGTTTATAAATTAAAGAAATCAATCTATGAGTTTGTGTTGGTTTCCCGTAATGGTATCACAAATTTTATCAAATGATTATATCATTTGGTTTTAATATGAATTCAGTTGATGATTGTGTATATCACTAATTCAGTGGGAATAAGTATATTTTTTAGTATTATATGTCAATGACATATTACTTGCTGTAATGATATAAGTTTATTGCACGAAATCAAGATAATTCTATTATTGAATATTGAAATGAAAAATCTTGGTGACGCATCTTTTGTATTAAAGATATAAATACACATGGATCGTTCTCGAGGTATTTTTTCATTATCACAAAAAGTTATATCGATAAGGTTTTTAAAAGATTTGTGATGCATATATGTAAATCAAGTAATACTAAGGAAGATAAGTTTAGACTCAATTAATGCCCAATGGATAAAGTTAAATAAAGAAAAATACAGAAAATTTCATGTGTTTCAGTAGTTGAGAATTTAATGTATACTTAAATTTGCACACATCCGGATATAGCATTCATTGTTGGAATGCTAGGCAGATATTAAATTAACTATGGGGTGAAATTTTGAAACGCAGTCATTAGATTATTCGATATTTATAGAGAACTAAAGACTACATGATCACATTCACTAAAATCAGAACAATTGGAGATCATTGAATATTCTGATTTTGACAATGGAATATAACTGCAAAATATTGTCACTAGGCTATATATTTTGAATTGATTTGAAAGACCACTTTAGTTATTCTGTGACATAGTAGTCTTGTATTTCAACAGGAGCCTGATGATGTCAAAGTTTATAGACATTAAGTTCATAGTTATCAAGGAAAGGATTTAGAGTGGCTAAGTTTTTATAAAACATATTAGGACAAACTCCATAATTATTGATCCATTTACTAAATAGCTACCACCCAGAGTCTTTCATGAGTATAATACTCACATGGGTATTGCATCTTTTGATGATATGCCAGTTTAGTAAGAGTTTGTATTCAGATATTGTCTATTTTAGACACATATTTTTCATCCATGAATATTCGATTTATTTCAAAAATAAACTATTCAATTCAGTTCCACTCTGATTAAAATTTATGGTTGATCTCATTAAAGAATAAGGTAGGATTAGTTGAAAATAGACATGTTTAGATCACATTACATGTAATTTCCATGCTATACATTCACACTTGATCCGTGTCATTTGATTGTATTGATATACGTGACCATTGATGATTTAGTTATGATATTTATAACGTAGACCGCTTTGATCCTATATTGACATAATCAAAAGACGAGATTGTTCGGAAATACTTTTGGTTATGATAACAAAAGTTTTGATGTCACGAGGTTATACAAATTTATAAGGTAACATATGTGGTCTAACTGGAAAATTGTTAGATTTATTAATTTGTCATGTGGGTCTACATATATAATTAATTATATATAAAACTATTTTAAAGATGAGCTCAATTAAAGTGATCTGATAAAGAATTAAATTATTAGACTTATGATATCTAAATAAAGTGTGGGTCAGATTATATATGTAAAGACCAGATCCATTAGGGTTGTATTTGACGATTGTCTAAATACATATGAAAACTATATATAGGGTTATGGTCTCTAATTCAAATGGAACTTTTCATTCTTTGTGTAATCCCATGAACACAATAATACAAAAAAAAGTATATTGAATAGGAAGATTCAAAACCCACAATCAAGAAAAAGGATTGGAACAATGAAATCGAAAACCAAGACAATCAAGATTATGGAGTAAGAAGCAAAATCAATATAAAAAAACTCAAGAACCAAAATAGTCAATAATCCAGATTCAAGATCCGGAATTAAGATCTAGTAATAAAAAATTATTCCCAAAAAATTAAGGTATGTTCCGCATCATTAATTTTCTTGATGATTTTACATGGAGGATCTTGGCAATTAAGACATTAGGTTTTCTAGTTTCATAAAGTTACAATGCAACTTTCTTTCTCCTATTTATTGTAAAGTGCATTCATATATGCAACTAAAACGAACAAAATTTTTCAGAAATGCACGAGATTTTTTTTTTAATTGTTAATTATTGGATTTCTTTCCCATTGAATCCTCCACTTGTCCCTGACTTGTCTTAGATTGGAGAATTTCCCCATTTGACATTATAGCACGTCTTTTACATCTCCATTCAATGGGTATATTCCTGAAAATCACTTAGGAAAAAGGTTTGTTTTCTATATTTGCTGCTTAATACGTTAAGTTGTCCTGCCTAAAACACAAAGCATTGTGTCTTGTGGGCGATTGTTTCATTTGTTTTCTTCTTGTAAACATGAAATGTACCTAATAACAGAGTAGCATAAACGCCTTTGTTCTTATTGTAGGAAAAATAGAAGATTTCTGCATTCTAGATTAATTGGCAATTAAGACATTAGGTTTTCTAGTTTCATAAAGTTACAACACAACTTTCTCTCTCCTATTTATTGTAAACTGCATTCATGTCTGCAACTAAAACAAACAAACTTTTTTAGAAATGCACAAGATTCTTATCTAACTATTTGATTTCTTTCCCATTGAATCCTCCACTTGTTTTGACTCGTCTTAGATTTGGAAAATTTTCCCATTTGACATTATAGCACGTCTTTTATATCTAAATTCAATGGGTATATTCCTGAGAATCACAAAGGAAAAATGTTTGTTTTCTATAGTTGCTGCTTATTTCATAAAGTTACGACACAACTTTCTCTCTCCTGTTTATTCATGTCTACAACTAAAACGAACATACTTTTTTAGAGCACGAGATTTATTTTTTTTAATTATTTGATTTCTTTCCCATTGAATCCTCCACTTTTCCCTGATTCGTCTTAGGTTTGGAGAATTTCCCCACTTGACTAGCACATCTTTTACATCTAAATTCAATGGGTATATTTCTGAGAATCACAAAGGAAAAAGGTTTGTTTTCTATATTTGCTTCTTATTTCATAAAGTTACAACACAACTTTCTCTCTCATGTTTATTGTAAACTGCATTCACGTCTGCAACTAAAACGAACATACTTTTTTAGAAATGCACGAGATTTTTTTTTTTTTAATTATTTGATTTCTTTCCCATTGAATCCTCCACTTTTCCCTGACTCGTCTTAGGTTTAGAGAATTTCCCCATTTGACATTATAGCACGTCTTTTACATCTCAATTCAATGGGTATATTCCTGAGAATCACAAAGGAAAAAGGTTTGTTTTCTATATTTGCTGCTTATTTCATAAAGTTACAACACAACTTTCTCTATCCTGTTTATTGTAAACTGCATTCATGTCTGCAACTAAAACGAACATACTTTTTTAGAAATGCACGAGATTTTTATTTTTAATTATTTGATTTCTTTCCCATTGAATCCTCCACTTTTCCCAGACTCGTCTTAGGTTTGGAGAATTTCCCCATTTGACATTATAGCAGGTCTTTTACATCTCAATTCAATGGGTATATTCCTGAGAATCACATAGGAAAAAAGTTTGTTTTCTATATTTGCTGCTTAATATGTTAAGTTGTCCTGCCTAAAACACGAAGCAGAATATCCGTTCTTTTGTCTTGTGGGTGATTGTTTCATCTGTTTTCATCTTGTAAACCTGAAATGTACCTGATAACAAGGTAGCATAAACGCCTTTGTTCTTAATGTAACAAGAACAAAAGATTTCTGCATTCCAGATTTATTCGGTACTATTATAACAAGAGTTTGATATATTTAAATTTTGACGTTATGTACATATTTGGTTCAGGTCCACACTGCAGGTTGGTTGGAAAGAACAAACAAGACAAAAGGGGGCGTCATCCTTGAGCATTACGCAATCAAGAAAACACCTTGTGAGGCGCATGTGGTTGCTTTAGTTCTAGATGCTGAAGAGGTGCTTCGTATGTATTGTTTTACATTTTCATACAGTGGTCAGTGCAAAACATTATGCTTCTCTCTCTCTCTCTCTCTCTCTCTCTCTGTGTTTACTATCATTTGCTTGGTTTAACGCTTTCCTTACTGGCCATGAGGTGATGATGCTATTAAAATCATTTAAACATGAGTTAGCAAATGTATACCAGCGTATATCAGTCCAGGCTTTTCAAGTTATCACCATAGTGGATCCCTCCAAGCTATTTACTTGTAGAAAGAAAAATAAGGTTCATTTATCCCGTGCAAATGGGATATTGACCAATTAAAACTAGGTTTTAGTTTTGAAGTGTTTGTTTCTTCATTTTAACTCCTGTCAACTCAATACAAATAGTGAAAATGACATATCGGAAAGGAAAATTTAGTCTTTGTTTGGTGGGGATTAAAATGAGATTTTTAGTAGATTGTGAAATATGTAATTGAAAAATTGTAGATCCTATGAAATTTATGGTTCAAATTAATTCTTGACTTTGACTTAAATTAAAATGCGATTTGAAATTTTATGGTTGCCATTAATAAATGCTGTTAGCTGTACGACAATATTCAATATTTTACATATGAAGTCATGGTTTTTATTGGTATAATGTTAAAGTATGATTCATCTTATTTACGATTGGAAGTTATTGCATTATATTGAGGTGGCCAGTTTGACTAGTTAAGAACTTTGTTTGATAACCATTTCCATTTATTGGCATTTCTACCATTTTGCACTTTTCTATATTCTGTAAATTTGCAATTCATCATAATTCATGCCCTCATCATGAGACTTTTTTTCTTTTTTTTTTTTCCTGAAAGAACACGTCTTCGGCCTCTTAAAAGTGTGAGCAATCCTCTTCCTACTTATGCATTGACCTGAGACGAGACATAGTTTGTGCATACTTTGCAACCAACATAATATAAAGTAAATGCACATGCAAAATTTGCCAAATTGCAACTTAGATATCTCTCTGTCTCTTCCAGTTGTCTATTTCTCGTGTCACTCACAATATTTAGACTAAAAAGTAGGAGAAAAGAAATGGACCGATTTTGAATAAATAGTAAGCCTTTTTATCTCACAAGTCTATGCTTTCTATTTTTTCTTTTGTTTGTACTGATTAGATTACAAGAGCTAGACGGAGCATGAAACATGTTGAAGTAGTCATAGCACGGCGAGCAGTAGAAGAAGGACGAGGTTTGGTGGTGGTTGTGAACAAGATGGATATTCTAAAAGGGAAACAAAATTCAAAGATATATGAGAGAGTTATCGAAGCTGCCCCTGAAGAAATTCAAACCGTTATACCCCAGGTTTACCTTCCAAGCTTGCAAGCTTCCATCTGATCTAATATTAACTTTGCACATTAGATTTTATCTTTTATGTTCATTAGGAATGATGGTTAACGTTTTATTTCTTTAGCATTTGTTTGGCCCCCATTATTTTCAATCTCATTTTCATTTTTTTGTGGCCCCACGTATTAAATTATTGTTTAGGTCTGACAGCCACAATCCCAATATTTGACTATTGTAAAAAAGTGTTTCATACATAATTACCATCAATTTATATTTGTGCATTTGACATTACGGTGGTAAAATTGACGTGAAATGAAGACAATAGACTTGGAAAGGGGAGGGTAAATGTCTCCATCACAATCAACGGTCCAATAAAGGGAAATTAAATTATGACAAAACATGTTCAACTTTTGCATTTTTTATTGGTTTGTCATCGTAGTTTAATGAGATTTTGTACAGAAAATGAGCTACAAACAAGGGCTTAGTTTGTATGGTTATGTTAGAACTTCGAGTAGGGATGGCACCGATCCCCTCTTAAAGAGGAGTGGTGCACGGCATGGCATGGAGGTCCCCCCTGATGCCGAACAGAATAATGATTATTCTGCAAGCAATTGTTATCAAGAAATTCACAGGGAAGAACACAAGAATGACGCCGAAAAAAAAACACAGAGAAAACGTCTCTGAAGTTTAAGAAATCTTATAATAATCAATCCCTGAAAATAAGTCCACAAGCCGGACTTTATAGCAAAAAAAAAATCCGAATTTTACCAAAAATGGAAAAATTCTAAAAATC